>OZ026627.1:4071159-4228659 GCA_964020975.1 Hermodice carunculata
TATATATATATATATATATATATATACACACAAGTCTAGGCGCTCCTTAACCCCATTTATATATCATATATATATATATATATATATATATATATATATATATATATATATATATATATATATATATATATATATATATATATATGTATAAAAGTTTTCAGGTGAGACCCATAACTTCTGAACGTTTTTCAAATGCATTATTTACAAAATTGAATACAGGTTTGGATATTGAGGTTTTGACCATAGCCAAGAGACAGTATAAATTTAAATTTGTCTGACCTTGATAAGTTTACAAAATGAGTGCGACATTGTGTTAATTTGTCGGATAACCGAGATCTGAGTTCTGAATATAAATTACAATCCAAAATAATTTAATGAATCTCATCTTCTGCATTATTATAATATTACATAATTTATAGGTTCGTAGTTCCACTGGCGTCTTTGCCCTAGTATATCGAACAACTTCAATCTCCAAAGTGAGAGCACCTACTCTTATTATTCTCAGTTTACTAAAATTCTTCCGTTTGGTTGCAGCCTGTGTGTGTTGGTATGTTTTTCCGAAGTTCGTTTACCATTTCAAATTCCTTTTTAAAAACATAAAACAGGCACGAAGCTTATGCGAATTAGGGTAGATGTAGGGGAATGGGACAGAGGAGAAAACGGGACAGTAAGCATTTAAACGTAAATAAATATTTCTTTGGCACAAATGGGTTGTGGATTGTCTTTGGCTCGGAAATTTATCATTCATGCATGTCATCGAAACTGGTGGTGGCGTTGGTGTCGAAGCTTGTGCAATGTGAAACGTACTTATATCCAGCACACTCTGCAGCGTGTCTGGCAAAATGGGCAATAGTAACGGTTGGACGTTAGTAGATCTCCTCTAGCTGTATGGATATTTCCCGCTAATGTGTGCTTTCAAACTAACTTTGGCACTTACCTGAAGAAGACGGCATTTCTTTGTACATTTGGAGTACCATTTGACAAAATTTGGATTCCGTTTTAGAAATGACGGCCCTCAAGGCCACTGCCCCCCCCCCCCCCCAACCCCTTAATAATTTTCAGTGGGGGTGAAACGGGAGACCCCTGGCTAGTGGAAACATCAGAAACCAAAAATCTCCTGCGAAATACGAGAAAATTTCCCAAAGTTCACATCTTGATATAAAATTGTATCTAAAATAGCCTTACAAACTTATCAGAAGTCATGCCTTAATATGTTAAATTAAGCAGCGGTAGCCCTATGATAAACAACGAGTTCAAAACTTTTCGTGGGCCAAGGCATTGAGTTTTTACATGGGTCATCCCCAATGCAACTTGTAGGCATATAAGCAACTGTATACATATGAACATAAAGTTGTTGACCAATATTCAGAAAATAATGCTTTGACCTTTTAAGTTTTAATTTTTCTCATTAGTGAGGTAGTCAGTTTTTGTCGTTTCTTTTGCTATCAAACGTACTCAAGTTTCATAGTTTTTACAGAATTTAGCCAAGAAAAGATCATTACAAGGTTCTATTTAAACCGCCCCCCCCCAAAAAAAACACAAAAAAAACCTAAAAAAAAACACAAACACACACACACACACACACACACACACACACACACACACACACACACACACACACACACACACACACGGTCGAGGAAGACTCAGCCTGTAAAACAATCTTCCCATACACAAATTTGTAAAAATTATGTAACTCGAAGAAAGTAAAGATAAAGTAAAGAAATCATGCAAAATAATTATTAGGTTGGGGATGAAAAATATAGAATTTACCCGATGAAGGGGAATGCTGTAATTGGTGAATGTTTATATTTCATGAAACGTCTAATCTTTGTTTTAATACGGGGAGCCATGTCATGCAAAGTTCAATGAAATATTAAGAAGCACAGTTGTCGTCAAAAATCATCCAATAGCTTCCTCCAAAACTAGAAGTTGACTAGCATTGAAGTGATATCATTTACCCTCACATCCAAAACAAAAATATATAACAATTAGTTAAATGCTTCAATACTTTACATTTTGTCGTTTGAAGGCCAGGGTATAGGCTCGCTTCCTGTTAAAATGTACTCCTATTTATTGCGTATATGCAAATATTTTGTGTCTGAGAATCTATGTTTAAATGTATTTGAAGACGTTCTTAGAAACTGTCGTCTTGTGTCATAGAATATGAGTCTCCTCCACGTTATTAAAATTTGTGTTCGTTGTCGCGTAGGCTAATTGGTGTTTTGGTGGCTCCCCTTGTTAGCTTATCGTAAACGTAAAAATTGAAGTTTGTATTTCCCCGTGAATGGCGAAGTTTATCAGTAAGTTGTGGAAAAAGTCAATTCATGTAAAAGTTAAATTTGACATGAAGAATCTTAAACGAAACTGCTTGACCTTTACCCCTCTCCCCAACCCATTTTACAGTGGGCGCCTCTCTGTCCCATTTCATCCCGAACCATGGGGCGAAACGGGACACGTGTATATATATATATATATATATATATATATATATATATATATATATATATATATATATATATATATATATATATATATATATATATATATGTGTGTGTGTGTGTGTGTGTGTGTATTATAGCGTATTTTTCAATTTGTTTCATATATTAAATACTCTTTCTCAGGTTTGCAGGTAACTAGTTGTACGTATGATTGAATTCACCTAATGTAATAGATAGCCTATACCATGGAGCTACTATATTTCCATGGATATACTCTATGTATTCCATAATTTGTGTGCAAGTGCCCGTTTCCCCCTCATCTGCTCAGCCCTGTTGATTTAATTGTTCTGACCGCTTGGATTCATATATTTGTGTCAGACGCCTTTTCAATTTTTATGATAGGTGCATGGCTCATGCTCCTAATAATACTCCTGTAGCTCTCCGTTTTTCTGCCGCGGTCCGGTGTGACACAAATGGCCTGGGAAGGTGGGGGAGGGAGAGGGCGCGGGAAGGAGGAGACGACGAGAAAACCAGGGCTCCTGGAGTCCTGCACAGGCAACATAAATTAAATTGTTCCATGACCCTTGCATACCAGTGAGAATGAGAATTGAATTTGAGATTAACAATTTAACTTATCTCTTAGTCTTACACCACTTTACCAACAGTTCACTGTCATACTCATTCCATACCCTCCCCCCCCCAAAAAAAAGAAAGAAAAAAAAAAAGAAAGAAATCCTTAATTTATGGCCGTTCACTCGCCTGCAAGCCGTGAAACACTGCAGGGGCTAATTGTGTTCGGCCTGCGCGTTTGGTTGCAGCCGAGCACAAAAATACATCACAACAAAAGCTAGCAAAGCGCCCCCACTGGCAGCAGGGATGACCTTAAGGTGACCTCACGAGTGATAGAGAACATTTTATTGGCCAAAATCTGGTAATCTACAAGCGAGCCTCTCGCATTCATGTGAACGCAGTCTCACAGATGCAATAACTTTGACCAAAAAGTATGATCATACGCGTAAATAAACGGGAAAATATGGTTATGAAAATATTATCTTATAAAATGGTATTACTTTTGCATTAAAAAAACACTAACATCTAATTTTCTTTGATTTTTGATTTGACCAATCGTGGGTTGTTTAACAGATGACGGACATGATACACTCGTAATTGATCATCCGGGCTCTTTACTGTCGAAGCCCGGCAGCCATGTTGAAATGGAAGTCAACATCAAAATTTGTGGACACATGCATGTAATGGAAAATACTCCATCCTTGGTGTAACTTGCTGCAACACAGAGGGATATAATATGCCCCAAAATGCTTTAGTAACCGAACGGAACTGCGGAAATGGCTTAATTTTCATCGATCAAGCGCTGAGCGGCCTCGATTGCGATGGTTGTTTTCGGGTAGGCAGCCGTGCAACTCTTCGTCAGAACACATGTCAACAAAATCCTTGAGCGTCAAACACATCATGTCGACGATGCATTTGTCAGGATTTTCTCAGATTTATATCATTTGTGCATTTCTGCATATTGGCTATGGTAAGTATCACTTGATACGAAGTCGATCGTTGTATGTGGAGGTGCATCTCTCGTGCAACTTGCAGGTTGTACGGCGTACCAGTATATTCAGATTTTCAAAACAAAGCCTCGTGGCATGATGGTAGTTCGTGTTAGTGGTAACAGGAGACTTCTACCTGAAAAGCTGAATACAATCACCCCGCAAATTGACTATTATTGATCTGCGTGTAAGACAGGATAGCATAGGTTGGAATTAAGATGGGGACGAAAAATGTTTAGAATAAATAGAAGAGAGGCTTCATTTTACTAGGTCTAAGACTAGGATACTCTACTAGATATAACCTTCAATTTTCAAAATCCATGACCATGTGTACATCATTCATAAATTTCATCTGAAGTTGTGTCAGTCAAAAGAGTTAGATCAATGTGGTGTATGTTTTGTTACACAGTGTTGGGCTTGCCAAATCTTTCTTTTCACTTTCCCCCGGTGCAAGTGTCACTGATATTTTAGTCACCACCCCCCCCCCCCCACTCCCCGAAAAAAAAAAAAAAAAAAACTTGTCCGCCCATTCCAGATGCCTCAAATCTTAGTTCTAAAATCTAAAAGCTGAAATTTTGGTTGCACTCAGAAACTTCTACTTTTCCTAGTTGGAATTTTACTGAACCTGTGCAATAGTACATACAAGTTGGTGAGCCCTGCAGTGGCTGACAAATTTTCCAGGTGAGAAATGTAGCATTTCTGAAAGATTTTGAGCAGCTGAGTGATCTGATGGGAACACTCAAGGTTTGGCCCTTCTTAACTCCAGTCAGGTTTTCTGTAACGTGAATACAAGACATAAGTATGTGATAGCTGACCAGTACTATGTTGCAAACATTTAAAATCCAAAATTAAGCTAGGATTCTTAAGAAGCCCCCAAGGTTTCTAGCTCTGCTGACCATAGGTCACAGAACTTCTGCAATCTCTTATGCCTATCTATCCATAAACAATTGCTGGTCAACACCATAGCATCTACAATTCTTGAGTTATCTCTTTGATATTTTTGGGCTTCTTTTATAATGAAAATCTAGGTTCCATAAGTTATTGGTGGTACTACCTGGTGGATTACATAATACAGAGGCCAAAAAGAAAAAAAAGATGCTCCCGTGTATTTGGCCTGTACATAGCAGGTCCTTATGAAATTTGTTTGAAATACTCTCTACTTATAAGTAAGTACACATGTTGTTTTTTTTTGTGAAATGTGGCAGTTGGATGTACTTTTGAAGACTGTTTTGATGAGACTACGATCAAAATTATTCTTGGTTTGATGTCTCTACCGACCCAATGAGTTTACTGTCTACCACAATAATTTTTTTATTTGAAAAATTTATTCATCTTTATTGGGTATTTATATTTTAGGGGATCTCCAACCCCCCCTCCCCCCCCCCCCATTAAAATTTTAATGTTACTGCAACCCAAAAGTTAATTCAAGATGGCCTGAATGCTTGTAATCTTGCTCAAATATCCATTTTCCAAGATTGGTGACACTTGAAAACTGGGAAATATGAAACTGGTATAAATTGTGTTATATCTGAGGAATGTGCATCAGGATTTCATGCAGATATATTTGGATTTAAGCATCTAACTGTGCACATTAACTATGGGGCATTAAAGCATTCTTCAGGCTTTGCAAAAACTCATTGGACACTGTTTTTTTTAATGCTAAAAATGTCTTGAGACAGATCGAAAATGCATATTACTTGCTTGGTGAGGTATAGGGGCTTTTGAAATTCAACAAAATGACTGATGAGCAAAAAAACTTTTTCGCAAAGCCTGGTTTTTCACCTTGTAAACAAAACGTGTGGACAGTTTTAATAAGCAAGCCTTACTGGACAGCTCCATGACTGCCCTGTATTTGTTATTTTAAAATACATTTGGTCAAGAAGACAGCCCAAGAGGCTGAATCCCTTGTTGGCTCACAGCTGTTTATCCATTATTACGGAATGGCTGGTTCCTGTTCCTGTTACCAGGATCACTTAGCATGACTTAGCGGTACTTTAAATTATGATAAGGAGGGCAGGTTCTGGAAAGGCTGTTAATACTTGAGAAGTGACCTGCCAAATACTTCTATACAACTGAGATTTTTACTTCCTCCACAAGTCCACTGCACTACACGTACATTTCGTGATGGTACATGAAAAAAATTAAGGGTGATAGAGTGGTCACAAGATTTTCACATTTTGACCCATATAACACAGTGCTATAGGTGGCACCACCAATATCAAACTTCACCTAGATTTTCATACACTTTCTAGTCCTAAAAGTAAATATGGCACCAGCTGAAAAACTGTGGAGTTCATTGCATTCACAAGCAAAAAGTTTGTGGATGCACAGATGTGTGGTCACATGAACTGTGCCTACAACTTTGGCTGGCGGAGCCAAAAATAAAGCCCACACATCCACTGTGATTCTAGTGGTACCACATAGAATTTGATGGCTAGGTTAGCGCCAGGATTTAAAAATTAATAGCCAAAATTTAAATTTTTCTAGGAAAGACCTACACAGACTTGAAATTTGTTAAATTTCTGCATGAAAATAAAGAATTTTGGGGAAATTTTAGTAGCCATTTGCTCCTTGTGTAACCATTTTGATGTTTTAGTAGCAATTGGCTATTTTGGCTACTGCTGGCGCCAACCTAGGATAGAAATTTTGAGCTAAAATGTGTTGGAAGATATAAAATTCCATATTTTGAAAAAAAAAAATAGACATGCCAAATTTATGGGATATATAAATTATGCCCAGTTCTAATGTGTTAGGTAATATGAGGGACCTTGACATACTTTTGTTAGGTCAGCAGTCTGTTGAAGTTGATTTTAATGGCAGGGTGTAGCTTGGACATCAATGACAAAAAGAATTGAGCCTCCAGATCAAAACTGCACTGAAATTTAGTGTACATGCTACTTCATGACCTACTTTTTTGGATCACTGTGACACAATTATTATGGAGTTTGGCACATGTCCATGTGTATGGTTTCTCGTCCGAAACTTGAATGATTGGGAGCAGAGGACTCTCCAGGTGTGCAGTCTCAGTATTTCATTAATTACTTTCCATTCAGATTTGTGCCTACGTAACTTTAAACCCACTCCACCAAGAAACACCAAATTTGCTGTGGTAAATGTATGTATAGTAATCCCACAAATACTCAGGAAATTTGCTAATTTTTGCTGCATAACTAAATGAATGTTACTTTAACGTGGAATCTTAAGGGAATACACACCTCGTGCCGGCAATAATTTTGTGTATTGGGTTGTGTAACACTAACGTGATTCAGTCAATGTATAAAAAATTGCTAATTGCAAGCCCTCCTATTACCTTCCAAAAGATAGTGCTGCCACCCCACATCAGATGTTCAAGCTGATGTTGTAGGAATAGTGGATTTCAGTTTTTGTCCTGTCTGAGAAATTAGTTTTAATTTGTTTGAAAAGTTGTGCTGGGGCGCATACATGTTACTTGCCTTAGAATTCATGTTCTGGTTCTCTCCTTTCATTTCCACCTGTTCACTTATAGGCAAATGGCAAAGTAAAATAATCTGGTCTGGTGGGATACCAAGAGTGCATGGGGATTTGTTTACATAAAGCAGCTGTCAATATCTGTTAATGCAAAGTTGGTACCTGGGTGAATCTACAAGCCAAACACAATAGATCAGATTCTCACTAACTTTAACCTGTTGCATATAAGTGACCTGTCTGATCTGAGCCTATTCATTGTAACATGGCAACACTAGCACCTTATTTGAAAGACTGCCTCCCTATTAACATCACATTTCAAGTCCCATGTGCCATCTGTTCCATGTAATTTTGCCTTCAGTAAGTGACCATCTGCTTTTACATGTTCACTTTTGGACTCGGCCAAAGAGTGGATTGAATTGAATTGAAACTTTATTCTCACCTTAATACATAAAGTCAATCGCTAAAAGGTAGCAGGGGCTCAGAGAATCTTGAAAATCATAGAGCTGGGTGCCTGACATCAATCCCAAGTTGCAAACAAAAGTGTGACCATTTTTAAAATGTATGTACAGAGAGAGAGAGAGAATGTCCTAATGCTACTTGCAAGCAGCTGTGGAGACTGGTTTTGACCAGCGAGGATGGTCCCATTTTACATTATCTACAACTAATGAAAACGGCAGTACTTTGATGGCAAATTGTTTCTTATGCACATTACACTTAAAAGGCAAGGGCCAGACGGCAGTACTTTGATGGCAAATTGTTTCTTATGCACATTACTTGGGGGGGGGGAGAGAGAGAGAGAGAGAGAGAGAGAGACTTAATAGGCAAGGGCCAAATCAGAAGGTTCAAGAACTGCCTAAAAGAGGGCACTGCAGTCACTGGAGGGCTAGGGTTGTGTATTCCCATTGCTTTACATTGAAATTTGCAACTTAATAACTTGAAAACTACTGCGCATAGAAACACCAAATTTCAGACATTAAATCTAGATGCACAGCAAAATCATATAACCACAGCTACAAAAGTGACTAGTTTATGTAATGTTGATTTAACTTACAAACTAATGGGAATACACTGCTCTAGCCCTCCAAATGTTTGCATATTCAGTTGTGTGTTAGTGTGGATACACACCTTAGAGCTGATTCTGACCTTTCCTATTAAGTATTATATTAGCTGAATTAGCATGATTAGCCTAGATGATTTTTGTGGGGGAAACACGATGAGATGAAGAGTATAAATATGACATAAAACTAATAAATTACTATGACACTTGGTTAATTCAGACAGCTGGCCTGAAACACAGAGGTTTTTCATAATACTTTGGGATGTTAGACTGGCCTACAAAAAGACAGATCTAGATTTAAAAAATCTGAAGCCAAAATAGGTGAAGGAAGACATTCATCAGCAACAAAGATTGTTCCATGGCCCTTACTATTCATATATACTTTAGTCTTTTACAAATTTCTTGTGATCAAGAAACATGATTTTGCACTTGGCTGGAAGGCTAGTGGTTGGTTCCTGTAAAACATTGGCCATTGGCTTCCTGCTGTCACACACTTGGACAGAATTAGCACTCTTCATCATTATCTTTTTGTACTCTTTCTGTCTTATATTTATTTTTATTCTTATTTATTGATTGATTGTTAGTAATAGGAGTCAGTATATATCTCGGTGGGAGCAGATGGTTTGTTTTTGCAGTGTCACTACACAGTGATGTGCATGGAGGTACAATAAAAAACTGGTGTGTTTTTCTCTTTTCAGAGTATGTCCACAGCGAAGTTATCGAAACAAGATTTTGTGAGCATTTTGATCCATTTGCATGTAAGCGGGATGGACCAGACTCGCCCAAATGTAACCACACGCTAGAGTGTGACAGGCCAGAGGCAGGGAAACGGGTACATTGCTATGCTTTTTGGCAAAACAAGACCGGGGTATTCAAGTTGATTAAGAAGGGCTGTTGGCTCAACAACAGGGCATGCTACGACAAGCGTACTTGTGCTGCTACGGACAATGGACAGGAAAATTATTTTTGTTGTTGCGAAGGAAGCTTTTGCAATAGAGTTGTGGATTACAGGCCCTTGGGTGGACCACCAGCACACACAACAAAAAAGGGAGGTAAGCACATACAGTAAAACTTGTTAAATGGGTACATGTTGTGACCGCTTAGCGGGTCTAGGTCTATTAAGCAACATAGTAAAATTTAAAATTATATTACTTAATTGGGCATTAATTAAAACAGAAGGTAGCATGCACTTTACATTATGTATTTTGTAGCTTGTTCAGTAATGTGGTACTAAAGAAAATTACATATTAACATCATGCAATTGTAAACAAATTTCCATGACTCTGAATTGTTAAGCTGAAACAGCATATGAGGCATGCTCCATAAACCAGTTGGAATAAATTTATCCAGTGAGGTGATACAATTATTTGCAATATACAATTTAAGGCTAATTTCCAGTCTTCAGATTGCTGGAAACCCAATAGCTTCAGATTTAACATTTTTATTTCCATTGTTTAATGTAATTTAGTTGTAGGGGCCCTGAGGCAAGTC
Source organism: Hermodice carunculata (assembly GCA_964020975.1). Classification (NCBI taxonomy): domain Eukaryota; kingdom Metazoa; phylum Annelida; class Polychaeta; order Eunicida; family Amphinomidae; genus Hermodice; species Hermodice carunculata. The sequence goes on from OZ026627.1 coordinate 4,081,155, forward strand.
AGTGCCAATGTACAGTACTTAGTATGCACTTGTGACCACAAAGGAAGGCTCATGATGCTGGCATATTTAGGAAAAAAGGAAATATCACATATATATTTTGTAATTAACCATTGCTGCATTGTACGAGGAGAGAAAAGGTTAAGTTTTAAATTGACTTGGGGCCATGCACCCTGTGAGGATAATTTTTGTCTAGACTTTCGATGATGGATTAAATGAAACATGGATGGAAACTGTTTGTGTGTCAGTTTGCTATGTGGACAGGCAATCCTGGGGAAAAAAAGTTGCATGATTGTACATAAATTGCAGTACTAACACAAATGTGAGCATGGCGAAGGAATGGGTTGTTCCAAAGGGGGGAGGAGATGTTACACAACTTGTTAACTGCTTGACTAACATTTCAGCAAATTATTAAGATGTGTGTCTACAACTGTGGTTTTTTCCTCAGGGATTGTTCACAGAATTCTGAATTGAATACTTCAGGGTACTGATTTTCATTCTTTACTGGCAGTAGGGGCAGTGCTAAATAGCAGGTATAATTTGAAAAATTGTGATTTTCTATGGCCATTTGTGATTGCACTTAAATTTTGTTGAAACTTTCACCAGTACACCTTAGTTAAATAAAATGTTTAACTTTGAAATCAATTCATCTTGTGAAGTGTTGGACTTTGTGGTTTTTATGTTAGGCCTGTTTTAATTAGCTCTGCTGACCAAAGGGCACAGAGCGTATGCCACTGCTCATATCCGTCCGTCAGACCGTTCATTCGTAAACTTTTGGTCGTTAGCGGGATACTGTCCACAGTTTTCAAGTAAGCCCAATATAACTTTCAGGACTTAGAGAGTGTATGAGAATCTAGGCCTAGTGCAATATTCGTGGCGCCATCTACATTATTATGTAATAAAGGGATCAAAATGGGAAAATCTTGTGAACACTCTAGCATCTATAATTTTTGGCGGTTCTTCACCAAATTTTGGGGGATTATGGGGGAGGTCTAAGTCTAAGTTGGTAAAAATACTAGTGCCGCCACCTACAGTTTGACAGAAATTATGAGCCAAAATGTGTTTTAAGATGTAAAATTCCATATTTGGAAAAGTAATTGGATTAGACTTGCCAAATTTATCTGATATATAGACCATGGCCAAAGGTAAAATGTTATTTAATATCAGTGACCTTGACCTATTTTTGTGAGGTCACCATGCCTTTTAAAGTCGAAAAGATGATTTTGTAATGGGCGGGTATAGCTTGGACATCAATGGCAAAGAGAATTAAGCCTCCAGATCAAAATTGCACTTGATTACATAATGCACAACACTACTTGGTGACCTGCTTTTGGGGTCATTGTGACCCAGTAACTATGGAGTTTGGCGCTTGTCCAAGTTTATTGTTTTTCATCAATAACTCGGAAGAGTTATTACCCAATTTGAACAAACAGACTATATATGGAAAGCTGGATGTTGGCGTAGCCACAGATATGTGGCCTTCGAGGGGGCAGCAGGGTATGGGCGCAGTGAGTTGGAGGGCGAAGCGACTGGAGAGCCTCGGACTGTTGGCCCCCTCGAGGGGCACATATCTGCGGCTAGATTTTGGCGCATATTTTGAACAGTAACAATTTTTTAATCTGAGTTGAAAGTCAAGGTCAAGTGGCCAGTTTATATATTGAGTTCATCTCTGGAATGCTCTGACCCCACAACTCTTGAGATAGGCCCATGTAACATTTAGGTGTTAAAAAGGGTGTCAAAATCTTTGTCTACATCAATGTTGTACGCGCCACCTATAGTATTATGTAATATACAGGTCAAAATGTGAAAATCTTGTGACTGCAGTACTGTCCACAGTTTTCAAGTTAGCCCAATATAACTTTCGGGACTTATAGGGTGTATAAAAAACTCGGTTCTTTTCGATATTGGTGATGCCACATACAATATAATGCAATATAGGGGTCATTATATGAAAATCTTGTGAAAACTGTTGCATCTTTAATTTGTGGCTGATCTTCACCAAATTTGGTGGAATTGTGGGGGGAGGTCAAAGTCTAATTTGGAAATGATACTGGTGGCGCCACCTATAATTTGAAAATTATGAGCCAAAATGTGTTTTAAGATATAAATTCCATATCTCGAAAAGTAATTGGATTAAATTTGCCAAATTTATATGATATATAAACAATGTCCAAAACTAGAATCTTATATAATATCAGTGACCTTTATGTATTTTTGTGATGTCACCATGCCTGTAAAGTTGAAACAGGTGATTTTGTAATGGCAGTGTGTAGCTTTGACTGCAATGGCAATGTCAACACAGCACCCTGCAGGCCTATGGGCCTCTTGTATTACATAATCTGGCTGTCCTTGATCTTCTGTTCCAAGATCACTGAGGACATAAAGATAAGGACTCGCTCATTATTGTCTTGGCACAAGCAACAATACTCATCACAGAAGTTTCACAAATAAGCTATGATTACATGTGGAGTGGAGTGCCACCTGGTGGACAATTTTTATATTAAGCTTTATATGTTCAGAAGCCACTTGAGGCCTCACAGCTTTGAAATGAATGAGTGCAATATAGCCATGATGCCAGCAGAGCATTAGGCCCATGGGCCTCTTGTTCACAGAATTGTCAAAGATAATCTGGCACCTGTCTTTCATTAAAATATGCCATTCAACTTGCTTCATACCCTTCTGCCCTTCAGCTGCCAAATTCCTCCAAAAAAGTATTTTTTCTTTGTTATTGTACTTTATTAATTAATGAGTTTATTTAACGTAGCATGAATACATGTGATCTTGTCAAGACTTACTGATAAGTGTGCCATCATCTGCCATCTGTTGCCATCTTCTGACAAAGTCTAGGGCTAGGTGAAACACAGGTATTATTTCGTTTGGCCCTAATGGGAAATTGACAAAAATCGAAACCGGCAAACATATTCAAGTTGCGAAACACATTTTTGAGCACTCAGATAAGAGTTCTTTATTGAAATAAAGATTTAAGGGTTGTAATTGTTAAATTTAATAGATTGTGATATCTTTTCATAGCATATATGTAAACGATAATAATGAAGTGGTGGTGGCAGAAATTGGCGTACCTGGAAAGTCGGTGTTGAGGTCTTGCATGTGGGGTTCCGCCAGTGAGCAACCACCTGCATTATACGACTGCTTTTTGGTTTGCACTACAGGTGGCCCTCAAAAAAGGGACTACTGTATAACTTCAAATGTTTGAATGAATCAGGCTCTGCATTTATTTTTCCCTTCTAAATATGACTTCTGAATACAGGTGTCAACCCCAAAATGTGTCTTAATTGGACATCCAGGTAAAAAGTGCATAAAAATAAAAAATTGGTCCATGGATGTTCCACTTAAAATTGCCTCTTTTGAAGTCTCAAAATTGGGAGACTCCTGACAAAATGCATAATGATATAGTCAACAGGTATGTGAAAGTGATGAATCATGGTTTTATACAAGGAAGCATACTGGTTTTTTGATTTTTTAAATGAAATTTTAGGTAAAAGTTTGCAGCAGTAAATGAAACAGAAGGAACATTGTGCAAGTGCAGATGATCATAAAATGTTTTGCTAAATCATGCTGGTCAGTAGACCTGGACCCATGCTTAAAACGTGAAGGCTTGCTGAGCAGCGTTAATTTGCGTCATGCCTTCTTGAGGTGATCAGTGTGTTAAGCATAGTGTGTATAGATCTACATTATATAAAATAGGAGCTATGGTGATCTGGAATCTTTACTACAGATAGATTATAGTCAGGGACAGTGACTGGGTACTTGTGTCTTTGGTTCATTATACCAGCACTTTTAACAGCTCATGTGAAACAGGGCAAAAACAATGTCCTGGGTGATTGAAGTTTGAAGTTTTGAAGTTTTTTTATTTCAAAAAATTACGATACAAATCATACAAGGCATAAATTGAGGGCTGAAACCCTTACGGGCTTATATACCCTTAGCCATGTAGCATAATGTACACAAATGAAAGTTATAAATAGAAATCATTAACTTCTTGCTTCATAAGCAAACTAATAAGAGATACATGTGTAAGTAAAGAAATAATAAGGAGATTCTTGCCATGATACAGTTTTTAACATCAGAAGCATCTTGTTTAGAAGCTTAAGTTTCACTGATGAATTTAATTGTGTGGATTTTGTTTTCTAGTAACAGTCAAAGAAACACCAACAGACAGTGAAGTCTCCAAGTCCAAGCTTGTGCACTCGCAGAGTCAGCTGTTCAACGCCATGATGTATTCCCTGGTTCCTATGTTAGGACTTGCCCTCATAATTGCTGTTGTCTTCTGGATGTGGAGAAGACACAAGATGTCATCCTACCATGAACAGTTACCCACCCAGGACCCAAGTCCTGTACCACCTCCATCTCCTCTTATTGGCCTCGCACCACTGAAACTGTTGGAGATTAAAGCCAGGGGGCGCTTTGGTTGTGTGTGGAAAGCCCAGCTTATGAGTGACCTTGTTGCAGTGAAGATATTTCCCCTTCAAGATAAAGGGTCCTGGGAGACAGAAAGAGACTTTTACACCATCCCCCATGTAAACCATGAAAACCTGCTACGGTTTATCGGTGCCGAGAAACGGGGGGATAACCTCAATATGGAACTTTGGTTGATTACAGAGTTCCATGAGAAAGGGTCAATGTATGACTACCTCAAAGGAAACCAGATATCATGGACTGAATTATGTACAATGTCAGAGAGCATGGCCAGAGGTCTGGCATTTCTTCATGAGGACATTTGCAGGGGACCCTTGTGCAAACCTGCAATAGCTCACAGAGATTTTAAGAGCAGGAATGTACTCTTAAAATCAGACTTGACTGCTTGTATTGCAGATTTTGGACTGGCGCTGAAGTTTGAGCCAGGACAAAATCCAGGAGATGCACATGGACAGGTAAATATATGTCAAGGTTGCCAACATTTGGAGAAGAAAAAAATACATTTCAGCTTTAAGTTTAATGTTTGCCTTGAGTTGGTCCCTCTATCCTAATGTTGGGCAAGGGAAAGTGGTTTTTGTTTTTTGTTGTTGTATTTTGATTTAGTGCACTTTGTTGATACATGTATTTTAAATTAAATTGGCATACATGCGTTGGTTTATTTTGTGGTATGCTAGTGGTGCTCTACTATCTCAAGGTCATGAAATGGCTTCAACAGGAAATGATGTTTGCATGATGGTGATTACATCTTTACTTATGAAATATATCATCATATCATTATGTAGGAAGATTGTACCTGAAGGTCGGTGTGTGGAGTCGTTGTGGCGCCACTGGTAGTTTGATTTGGAACTAACATTATAGTTATCAAAAATACAACAAATTCAGTAAATTATAATATTTATATTGTCATGCTGAATTTAGATGCAAGTGCAAAATTCACACCAAATATGTGTAAGGCCAGTGGTTAAGGTAATGTCCAACCTAGAAAAGAGACTTCACTTTGAGGCCAAATACCACAGAAATATGCATCCCTGTATAATAAACCAGTATGCTGAATAATGAAAGCAAGTTTTGCAGATCTGTCAGCAATGAAGATGGAATTTCAAATTCAAGGTTGTTATATTTATAAACACATCAGCGTTATGCGTGAGCAAACTGTGGTTTTTGTAAAATTTTTGATATTTCTCAAAAAATTTCAAGATAAAATGGTCAAATTTGTGTTATTATAATTTCACCATATATCTGCAAATCCATATCAGGGATGTTTTATAACTATCTATTCTTTAAATGGCAATACAAAAATTGATAACTGTTTTTTTTTTTTTTTTTTTTGTTTGTTTGTTTGTTTGTTTGTTTTTTTTTAAATTAATGGAAAAGTTTGTTTGGTTCTTAAGTTTTGACATACATATAAAAAAGAAGTGACAGTTTCTTAGAAAATCCTCGATAGCCTTTTGCAGTAGAGAATTTTCAGATTAAACCACATTTTGTTTCATTTTCAAACAGAGCCTTCGTTTTGAAGAACTATCCATGTAAAGTGAACATTCTAGAGCAGATATGTTTTGTCAGAAATCAAGATCCAAAGGTTAACGTGGTCCATTTACTACCATGTCAAGATTGAGTATTTTGTTAATTTCTGGATAGAGTATTAAAGCTTAAACTACTAAATTCAAATATGTATGATACACTACAGTTGTGATTAGAAATAGGTTCCCTCTCAAACGCAACAAATTTGCCCTTAACGAGCACAATTATCTGCATATATTCGCAAAATGTGATGGGGGGGGGGGGTGCCTAGACCGCTTGTCGTGTTTTGAGCGCAACTGGCACACCGAGTTCCATTTAAATTTATTCGCACACAAAAAGGTAATGGAACCAAGCGTGATTATAGCACATTTTTACGTACTCGTACATGTTTTAGCACATTTTAGTATGCTTCATTTGCGTGTGTTTTCCTGATAGGTTCATAATAATATGATTGACAAAATGTTGCGGTAATCTTACTTCGATGTCATACTGGCAATACTGCCTCATAAAAATATTTAATCTTATTAAACAGATGGCTAATGTGCCTTGTACGATGCATATTTTGAACTTTACCGGTTGAAAATTGGCAAAACAATGTAAAAACAGTGGTAAAATTGCATTTGTTTGTGCCTTTGAAGGACTGGATCAGTTGCGGTGAACACCGCATGTTTGATATCAGTTTTCATTGGAAAGTTGAGAATTTCGTCTACGTCAGTAAAATGCTTTTAGGTTAGCTAAAAGTGACTGCAATGCGGCTAATATATGCCAAAACATCTGTTTCAATTGTAAGAAATGACGATCAGTTCTGTTGGCGGATGGTGATGTAGTCAGTTCGTCATATGACCTATTTGAATAATTAACGCTGAAGATAAGTCACGTTGACCAATAGGAGCATGGAGATTTCCCAAACGAGACCATTTCCGCCATGACTTTCGCCCAGATGTTCACACCTTGCCATTGGTGAAAGCAGGGATGCAGGGCACGATAAAAGCGGCAAATCTGGTCTTTGATGCTGTTTATTTAAAAACTTTGATATTTTCATAGGATTAGGACCTAGATAGTTCTGAAGCTTTCTGTTATGATTGCAAAACATACGGTTTTAAATTTTTGTTTGAATTTGGTTTAAGAACACCATTTATTGTAAAGGACTTGCCTATACACAAATAATATAGACTACGATGTACCAATAGCATCGATGTGCATCCCATCAGAGGCAACTACAAAAAGGTTCCTAAAACCAGTGCGACTATCAATCTTTATTAAAGTTAACCTGGAACAGTGACTCCTATATACCCAGAAATTACACTGTATTTTTCATCGTAAGTCACCGCATGCAAATAGCTTACGTGTCAATTTGTGTGTTTAATATTTTGCCAGTTTCCCTGTTAACAGTATAGCTAGAATCATGGTAAAATTTTATAAATTTTTCGCGAATTTGCAAATGACAATAAGCAGCAAATTAGGGTAAATGGTGTGTCTAGGTCTTTGTGTATTGGTTGATGAGAAAAAATTTGTGTAAAGCATCAATTTATATTCGGACAAGTGGATTGTGCATACAGGCAAGTGGATTTTGAAGTCTACTTGCTGAGCGGACAAGTGATTAAAAAAAAAAATGAGCATGGGCTGTTCAGGCAGCCCTCTTGTTTAGTTCATAATATCAAAAGACACTCCAGCAGGATTGTGTTGTTAAATGATGTGTGCGAACTTGGTTTTCAACATGGAAAAGGACACAGCCATGTTGTGTGGCAGAAAAGAACCAGGTATGGCCCAGAAAACTTGTGATGGCTTTCCTGGTGGTCTAAAAGTAACCACAGTAGAACCAAAATGCATGGCCACTGATAAGTTGAAAAGATTGTTCCACAATGAGTACCAGGAGCTTTTTATCAAGATGCATTCTGACTCTTGACAAAGGGATTATTCCAATTGTACTGCTGTGTAATTGAATGCATAAAAACTAGTATAGTTTTCCCTTTTCTTTGCTCTTTAAACATTTTGAACAGAAAACAATGTGCAGCATACATGGTAAATAAATTTGATCAGGCCTGTTTAGGACAAACAGATGCAATACGGTTGGCAGAGCAAGTAGAATATATGGATTCAGTTAAAAAATTTAAGTAAAGGGTATCTTGTTTCATTTGAGTACAGAAACATCAAACAACACCACTAATCTGCACATGTGATGTCTAGACTACACACAAACAACTTTTATTTTGTAGCTTGGCAGGGAAAATGGTCTCTCGTGTTCATCAATTTATAGGAATTCTAAAAATATAATTCATGACTGTCTGGTTTTTAATCAAACCCGTTTTAATATGCTCTGGTCCTTCAAATCTTTTGACAACCATACATGTACCATGGAGATCAGCTTAATGGTCTGTGATGAGAATGCTGCAAACTTACCCCAGCTAACCAGTTAGATATCGGTAGTCTCATAATGCATACATGTATGTATGTGTAGGTCATAAACAAATTTGATTTATGATCCAGACATGGCCAATATTTAAGTGGGGAGACTCTTCTTTCCCAAGGGTTACGGAGAAAAACATGCTGCTTTGGCCCACTGGAGTGCATGTGGTCTGTCAATCAAACAAACATACACATACTTGTGACACCTGGCATTATAATTTAATTCAGCTCTACCATCCAGTATCTTGGCGACAATATGGGATTGCCATCATACCAGGTATGAGATAATATGTTCCTGGTGTTGTCTTCACCCGTGGTCACATTATCCTGCCACATGTTTTAAAAGGCTGACATATCTAATGCTGCATTCAGTTTCTGTTGAATCCGAAAGCAGAGAGTTGGAACATAGGCCAACTCCCAGTAACTAGTAAACATGAACATTTATGTTTACCCTGGGGTTGGACAGAGCTTGCTCGCCTCTGGTGGCTCCAGTTATGGACTAAATCGGTCCAGCATTTTGGCACATTGTGTATCCACTTTAATCAATACTTGCTATGTCTTGCTGTTTTTAATCAATTTTTTACAAGCATTGGTGGTGAATTGAGCTGGGCTGGCTTGTCAGTCAGCTCATCATAGATGGTGGCTCATGTTAAAGCCTTTCATCATTTACAGCCTTTGTGATATCCTCAACAATTCTTTATTTTCTTGGTATGAAAAAAAAGAAAGCTCTGTCCAGACTATGTGCAGTGCAGTTTTCGTGGGCAGCTGTATTTAGTTAAAAAGTACTTTGGGCCAGTAAGGCAGAATGTATAAAAATCGTCCACAAACACTGAACTGAATGAAACCCTTTCAGCTGAAATAGTGCACAAGTGTCCAGATATAAACTGTCCTTGCTGCTTTCATGTTTAAATTGAAGATTGAGTAATTTACATGTGGGTTTTTAAAATTTCTGATTTTTCAATTGATCTGCTTTGTGTTGTCTAAAGTAGGAAAGAACAAACATTTTATCATGCCAAAAAACCCCAACAAATTCATCTCAATAAATAAGGTGTAAGTTTTAACTCAGTGAGTAATCAGATGAAAATACTGGTTTCAAGGCTATCATAATTTTTGTTATACCTGTCCATATGTGCATATATAGTTATGCTCAAATATAACCAAAGGACTGAAATCATCCAAATAATATGAGCTTTATGTATGTGGTACCTGTTTTGAGAGACCCCTACAAAGAGAGACTGCATCTCTTTTTAAGACCGCTCTCTGAGAGCACTGTGCTCTCTTTTCCATGTTATACCTCTGATGAAAGACCACCTGTTTTGAGAGACCACATTTTCACCTGCCCTAGAGATGGTCTCTCAAGACAGGGACCACTGTACAATAGTCTCTCTTCATAGAGACCACCAACAGAGCAGGCCTTTAAGTGGTCACATAAAGCAGGTTGTCTCGTTGGAGGGAGAATCATGTGGAAAGGATACTTTTTTGCAAGTGTAAAAAGTACATGAAATTCATTATTTTGATTATTAATTGAGATGCAACTTCTCAATTTACAAGTATGCATTAGTCAATGGCCAAATTTATATTGTTTTGAATGATCTTGACCTAATATTCAAGGTCATTAAGGATGTAAAGGACACTAACTTCTACATTTTGAGCAATAAGAAGGCTAGCAACACCAATAATACTGTACCACAATTGTGTGTCATATACAGGGACTTCTGTTACCCATTAGCCAAATGCTCCTATTTCTTTAATTTGGCTTAGGAAATTTGCAAAAGTCTGAATTGTTGTAAAATGAATTGGGGACAGGGGTGAAACTTTTCATGGATTTTGCTTTTATTCCAAATTTTGACTAAAGATTTTCCAAGTCCAGATCGTTCCATGCATATATAGAAATTAGACAGTTCATGATATGGGTGACCTTGACCTACTTTCTCAAGGTCATGGGGGATACATATCAGCCAATTATTTTTTGTTGTGGTTGTTTAGGAACTTGTGTACATGTATCAGTATACCAGTATTGGAATATTATACTGACAAAAGTCTATGGTATGTGGACTCGTGGTAGTGTGGCTGCTGGTATTAAGGGAAACTAGCATCCTAAATATTGAAAGTACATTAAATTCATTATTTTGATTATAAATTAAGATGGAACTTTTAAATTTACACCAAATATACATTAGGCCAATGATCAAATTGTGTACTTCGGGTGACCTTGCCCTATATTTCAGGATCATCAAGGATGTAGTAAGAGACACTAAATTTTATATGTTGGGAAATAAAAAGGCTAACAATACCAAATGCACCAGAAATCTGCATCTCATACACAGTGTACAGTGAAACCAGTCTTGAAAGACAATCCCTAGGGATGACCAAATTGTGGTCTCTTATAGTAGGGACAAATAACAAGAAAAGTGCGAAGCAAAGTGTATTGAAAAGGGGTTTTTACAAGGCAGGTGGTCTCATTGTAGTGGTCTGTCAAGACAGGGCCACTGTGGAAGCTCAGTTTTGCGTAATTAGGTGACCTTGACCTACATTGGCAACATTACAGAAGGAATGCATATCAGTAAATATCTTGATGCCCATGACATAATAGATTGAGATGGAACAATAAAACTTGCATAGTGTTTATGGCCTAACATGGTAAGGCTGGCTTCACATATTTCTTGCTAGAATTCACTACTTTTTTGGGAGAAATGTAATCTTTGGTCAGAGAAATACTATAATTCACTCAAGACTGCCCATATAATTTTTTTCCATATTCTTATCATGAGAGAGTTAATATCTATAAACTGTAATAACTAGAAACACAGGTATTATATTGTGTGGCATAACATGGTATGGGCTCACACTCCACATATTTCTTAGCAGAAATCACTCATTTTGGGGGCTTTTTGTTGAGAAACATGATCTCCGGCGACAGAAATGTTATAATATTCACTCAAGACTGCGTGTTAGATTTTCCATATTCTAACCATGTGAGAGTCCATATTCATAAACTGTAACATACAGTTTAACTCTGATGCGCCACGTGTGCGCTGAGAAAAGCTGTTGACCTGGGATATTCTCTCTGGAACTAGAGGCATTCTGGTACTTGAATGAAAGGACTTTTTACAAGGATTACAAATCTCGTATCCTTATGATAATTCAGTCTAGTTTGACTTAAATGGATCGGCGTTAGTCTTGATTGGCACTGAAAGAGTTAGTGTTATGGCATTCTGTAGATTTCAGAGTCACAGTATATACCCAGCCATCCATGCAGCTGCCATAAATAGAACATTGCAATAGCTTTAGATCTGTTTATTAGGCATCAAATATTGAAGTTCTTTGTCATGTATCCATATGGAGGAAACTGTGTTCCAGTAATTGCATGTTAACTTGTGTGCTTTGATCAAGTTCATTAATTCAGAATAACAATTTTAGTAGTCGTGCGACAGTTAATAGTAATGACTTGAATCATTCCTACATATTTTGTTCACAAGAGCTACAAATTACTAGGTCTGCTGTTGTGTAGTCAAGGCATTATTGTACTAACCATAGGTAACTGAACCCTTCAGCTACTGAAAGAGCCACATGATAATGAAACTTGGCTGAAATCTGACATGTTCAGGACATATGGACTTTACAAGAGGGGTCTTGGTTTCTTTTGCAGGTCGGTACTTTGCGATACATGGCACCAGAAGTTCTGGAAGGGGCGATCAATTTTAACAGGGATGCATTTCTGAGAATAGACATGTATGCATGTGGACTTGTTCTTTGGGAGCTTGTCTCTCGCTGTTCAGCTGTCAATGGTGAGTGAAAGGGGAAAAAAATGAACAAGGCATGTCATTATCTGCTAAGGCCATCCTTAAAAATAATTTGTTTCTGGTAACCTGTCTTATTTTCAAAGTTGCCTTTGCAAAAATGCTGACCAAGAAAATATATCAAAAATTGGTAAAGCTAATTAAAGGCAACACGTGAAACTCAAATGTAAACATTGCAGTTCTAATCAGGTATAAAGAAGATTGTTAGTTAAAGTTTTACAAAAAAAAAAAAAAAACTTGTATAGTTACCTTAAGTTATTGTACCTCAGTACATCATTACTATTACTATGCATCCCCTGAAGGAGGGGATGCAGAAAATGTTTAGTCTCATCGTCAGCTGTTCCGCATCTTGTTTTCCTTGTACATGTATTTCTGTCCCCTCTGGACCTATTGCCTCGTAATTTGGTACAGATAATGTATGGGTCTGGGAAATTTTTGTCATAAACTATTACCTAGAGGTCAATGGTCAAGGTCAAATCTTTGGTGCATTTTTCTGCAGGCTCAGCAGTTTTTACATATTGGCTTAATGGTGCATCATAGGCCCAAGATTACTATTAAACGTTAATAGGAAAGTACCTGTTTGTTTTCAATTTGTATACATGGTTTATTTTAAACCTGAGTGATTTTGAAATATCAAACTGCATACATCCCTGTTGATTACTATGTAAGTCAGTGGGGATTGCAATGCTAATTCACATTTCCACCTCTTCTTCGAAAGAATTGGCCAGATATATTTCAAACTTGATGCGGGTGTACATCGAGTACCTATCTACTAACTTTGTTCAAATGGCCCGAGTCTAATGATTTTTTAAGTTTTAGTGCTTTTTGGAGGGTAGGGTTGGGGGTGTAATTTTTTCATTCCTGTTGATTAACGCTCAAGTCAATGGGGTCTGCAATGGTAGTTCACATTGTAACTTCTTCAAAACGGTAAGCCAGATTCACTCAAATCTTTGGTACAGATAATCCAGGTTTTGCAAAATTTGTGGATGACCTTCAGGTCAAGGTCACAGTGCCTTGCAAAATAAAATGGTTTCCCTGCCACACCTTTATGGGTATGATTGAAGTCCATCAAGCTTCATCATTATTTACCAGATCAAACTTCCCTTAAATTTGCTATGAGGTGACCTTGAAATCAAAGGTCAAGGTCAAGCTTTCTGCAGAAGAATGATGGCCTTCTTAGAGGGTTGGCTTGTGAGAGGCACCTGCTTGAGGGATGCTTAATGTTTTTCGCAGAAAAAACTTGCTTGTAGTTGTGGTTGTTATTATTATTATTATTATTATTATTATTATAATTAAGTACGGTGGACTGGTAGGAAGCACTGGGGTCCAGTAATTCCTTGAAAGTGTATATAAGTAAAATTGGTTTGGAATGGACCTTTGAACATTCCTATTTCAAAATCTTGTGGAAAAGAGCCCCTTGACCCTGCCTTTTTTTCAAATCTATGCTTGCAAAATTTCAACATTGAAGTCCCTTCTCGATTACCAAAATGCTACGTAATTGGTCTAAGAAAAACACCATTGTTACTGGTTTTAGTAGTGTACCAAGAAGACGCAGGTTAAAACTTGGACAGCCATTTTATGGCTTTTCCCTAAGTGTATATCAAGGGTAATTAAGAAATGCAAAATTTCAATTTACACTTATTTTCATGTTGAATTATGCAGTAAATGAGCAAAAAGCACACTTTTGATATCTCCAGTAGCCAAATTGCAATCTTAGTGGAGCATGGTCAATGAAATGTGTTCCCCTAACATGGTCACAAGGCATCTGATATATACAGAGGTAAAACAAAAAGCATTGAAAAGAATTCTTATGGATGACACTTCATTTGGTCAGAAGTTTGGTGGTCTTGATGATCTATAGGCTATACTGATGTAATATATCTGTGAAACTGGTCCAAGAAAGTGATGAAAAAAGAGAAGTTTGATTTTGTGTCCCAGGGTAACTGTTCAAGTTTCTTGGGGAAGGGCCATTACAGTGTTGAATGGTCTCTGACCTTAATCCACCTGTGTCTATGCTAGGCTGATATGGTGACTTGGCCTATTGGTAAGCGATGTGTTTTTTAATGGTGACACAACTCCTGATGTAGGAGGTGTTAACAGGATGGATGAGGGAGGAGAGGAGAGAGGTGCAGTCTGTAAGATCATATCCACTGTCATACACAGTGTCAAACATTTTCATGGGGTGTCTTCATCATGCTCATGTGATATTAACTCTTTAAGTGCCAAATTTTGGACAGTCAACAGCTTTTCTCGGCGTGCATTGGGCACAATGCGTGTCGAGAAAAGCTGTTGACCTGGGATATTTTCTCTGGAACTAGAGGCATGCTGGTACTTGAATGAAAGGTCTTTTTACGAGGAATACGAATCTGAGATGCCGATGATAATTCAAACTAGTTTCATCTTAGTAGATCGACTTTAGATGTGATTGGCACTGGAAGACTTAAAATGCATTGTCATTCCATTGCTGTCAATGTAGAAAACTGAACTGATTGGAAATATTCACAGTTCACCTGTACACCCAGCATATATGTACGTTTTGTCGCAGGGCCACGAGATGAGTACCAGTTGCCCTTTGAAGAGGAAAGCGGATTGCACCCAAATCTGGAAGACATGCAGGATATGGTGGTTCACAAGAAACTCAGACCTCAGTTTAAAGAACAATGGTTAAAACATCCGGTATGTTACAGCTTAGTTTATGATTGTCTCGCTGCACACCAGTGGTTGTTGTTCAAAATTCAAGTGCAACATGGATCTTTTTCTGCCAGGGAGAATTTCTACTTCAGCCTCACAGTGACCTGGTTATTCATATTGAATCTAGACAGGGGGCTCTATATATGTTCCTGAATCCAGTATGGCATTGCAAAAAGTGATGCAAAATTAGCTTAGTTGTGATACAATAATTCATCTGCACTGCAAAAGTTGCAACATAAAATTTCTGCCCTGAAATTGAGAAAAACTTTATTGCCTGATATTTTCTATCATCATAATTTTGACAACTATGGGGGAAATGTTCAGTATCATCATCATTTTGCGTGATGATCGTAGCATAACATCCGCGTAGTAAAAATACTTCAGTGATTCTAAAAGTTCCCTGAGCCTGTTAGATGTCAAAGTATGCTGAGGAATCCGTGGGACACCAAAATTAGCTGGCTAGAAACATCAGTAGTGGAGTGTCCAGACTCATCATTTGTGGATTTGATCATGTCTCTCACTGTCTAGTCATATGCGTATTAGATGCCATGTGGGTGTAAAAGGCTCTGCAAAAGAAGCAATTTGCACCTCAACTTCAATATTGCACATCTGTATTTGTTCCATGTTTGTTGTCTGTTAAATCGAACCCTGTCAGATCAAGTGAGTCACCTTGGAACAGACCTAATGATGGAGAGGTGGCATTGTGAACTACAGCCACTGCCTTTAGAGCATGCACAATGCCCTAAAATGATGTGGTTAATAGTACAATATACTTAGCTGACACAGCACTTGGGGAAAATCTTTCTGCCTGTATGTTGTAACCAGGATTTCTGGAACAAAATTTTTAGGCTGTGTAAATATTGTAGTGTGAAGCATAATATATTCTGGTGAAGATAGTAAAATACTGGGGACTTAAAACACATTTAAGGGTTAATAGGCAGACTAGAGTATCACTTATCACTTACTTTCAGATTTTTAGGGTAAGCAAAGGTACCTTCAAGATTTTCAAGGGTATAGTTTGTTACCCTTAATTTAAAAAAAAAAAACAATTCCCAGAATTGGTATCATGTATATATACTTGCACAACTGTAGATTTTTCGACGCGTGAAACTGATATGAAGCTAATAGCGTACATGTGTTTTCTTGCAGACAATAAGTCAGATATGTGAAACAATAGAGGAATGCTGGGACCATGACGCTGAGGCACGGCCCTACGCTGGCTGCGTGGAAGTACGGGTTTCACAGTTGAGCACAGTCAATGTGTCTACCTCCTATCATAACCCAGACATTGTTATTACTCCAAACCAACAGACGCCGCCCAAGGAATCAAGTATATAGTTCATATGTGTGTTATATATATATACATATATATGTGTGTATATATGAATATATATATATGTATATGTGTGTGTATATATATACATATATATATATAAAAGAAAGGATCTTAACTGATCATGGCATATGTGGAGGTTGTATCTACACAGAGCCATGTTGGAGGCTCCTGAGCTCATGGTTACGGCGATTTATTTATTGTGATGGGATCGTAGAGGTGCTGAAATGAGCTGGCCATGTAGAGGCATGCACAATGGGACAGAGGCGATGACAGTGGAGAACGGAGCAAGGAGAATGGAGCGTGGAGATACAGAAGTTCCGGTGGGAGGAGAAGCACATCTCATGGTTCAATACCTCATAACCTGAAGAACGGGCGTTCATAACAGTACAACATTAGCAACAAGTTCTGTCAGATGGGTTCTTAGTTGTGCTACGTGTAGTCCAACTTGTTAGATGTTGCCATATGCTTAGCAACTCTGAGTGACCACCCATCAGGAGAACAGCATATGTAGGGGTGTGTGCTTAATGTCGGAGACAACCTACCAAAGATACCTAGGTCTTGGCACTGGTAGTCTTTTGTCACTCGTTGGTATTTAGCAACTGCACAGGTCTGAAAGTTGAAAATAACCCGGTGAAGTATTTGGTGCAGACAAAACTATTTCTCTTTGTCTCCCTCAAGTAAATTAAAAAAAAAAAAATTACTGAAAACAAGATCGAGCCAAGTTCCACTAAATATCAAATGACAAGAAAGCAAGGTTCTTCATGTTTATGTTTTACGTTTATTTTGAGTTGAGTCACAAAATTATTAAAGGCTAATCAATTTGAATGTACAGCGGTTCACAAAAA
Organism: Hermodice carunculata; assembly: GCA_964020975.1. NCBI lineage: Eukaryota > Metazoa > Annelida > Polychaeta > Eunicida > Amphinomidae > Hermodice > Hermodice carunculata. Next base: position 4,098,188 of record OZ026627.1, read on the forward strand.
CAGGATTTCAATCTAATCTTTCGGTTTGAGAATATTATTTGACTTTTTTTTTTTTACTGCAAGAATGTTTGCATTTCTCTCAAATTATATATATATATATAATATTTTTGTTCCTGATAGGAAGAGAAGTTTCTCAAATAAAGTTACTGAAGCAAAACAGAACATTCAGTAGAACTTACTTCAGCAATAATTTAACTCTTTCAGTGCCAACTGTGACTAAAGTCAAACGACTAAAAGAGAACTGATCTGTATTATATAAAAGGTACTAGATTCATGTAAAAGACCTTTCATTCAAGTGGCAGCATGTTTATAGTTATGTACAATATGCAGTGAACCTGTTTTGAGAGACCCCTCCTAGGGCAGGCCAAAAAGTGGTCACATTAGGGAGGTGGTCTCCTAATAGAGGTGCCATAGCACGTTAAAGATGGCAAAGGGGACTTTGCAAATGTGGTCTTAAAAAGCAGACAGTCTTTAATTACAGCGGTCTCTCAGAACAGATTTTACTGTAATAGACCAGGTCAACAGCCCACCTCAGTGCACTTTGGGAGTAATGCACCCAAAGTTTGTTGAGGAAAGCTGTTGACTCAGTCAAAAATGTGGCACTGAAAGAGTTTTAAAAAAATCAACCTTGTCATTTGATCTTGGAGCAGACAAATATATGGTTCCAGTGCGTAAAACTAGTACAGAATCTGTTGGAGAAACAAAAATCTTTAAATACTGCTACTGCTACTGAATATTGGTGTTTGACCTGTTATTAATAGGCAATAGAAGTGACTGTCAGTTGTAGAGAGTTAAACTCAGGACTGCATTATTTTGTTTTATTATTATAATTTTTTTTTTCTATATCTTTATTTTTGTTGTTTTAAGGTGTGTGTATTTCAGGGAAGAGTCACAGTACAATGCTGCCTCGTTATAATGACGACGGGGTCCATGCAGTAGACTGTGCTATAGCAAACCGCCCTATAGTGAAGGGATATTTATCATGGAAGTAAGAGGAAAGTACTTCAGAGGGAGCCAAAGGACCTGCCATGTTATATCAGAATACACCTTTTAACTCTTTCAGTGCCAATCACGTCTAAAGTCAATATACATAAGTCAGACAAGTCTGAGTTTTCATTAGGATCCCGATTTAGCATTCCTCGTAAAAAGACTTATAATTCAAGTACCAGTATGCCTGTAGTTCCAGAGAGAATACCCTAGGTCAACAGCTTTTCTTGGCATGCGCCCAATGCCTGCTGAGAAAAGCTGTTGACTCAGTCCAGAATTTGGCACTGAAAGGGTTAAAAGGAGTAAAGATCAAGAAGGAGCACTGTATATAAAAATGGAGAGGGGAGAAGAGAACAGAGATGATAATGTATCAGAAATTCACATTTGATGCGTTTGTATGATGTGTGATGCATGAATATGCTTGATTGACTGCCACGTCAATGGCATCAAAAGTAAAGGCCCACATGAAGGGCTAGCAGAAAAGTGCTCCCTCACCTGATTTATTTTTTATCTGCCATAATAAGGTGGAAAGTTTCAGAATGACTCGCATGATAAAATTCAGAATTTAGAAAAGAAAAAATAGAAAAAGAAATGATGCGTGTTGGAGATATAAATCTCCCTTTTGAAAACCGTGGCTACAAATTTCATGTGGAAAACATAACATTAAAAAGCCTCAGTGTTGTGTTTCCCCTGAACAAGCATCTAAGATTCCTGTACTGCAGCCAAAAATGTCTCATCTCTGGCAGGCATATTTAGACAGAAAGTGATATACATGTATGTATATATCTTACAAAAATGCAAACAAGATTATATTAGCCTTTCTAGCAATGGCTGGGACAATAACTTTGACAATAATGTTATTCAAAGATCCTTATAGCAGTCCTGTAGTACAGGTATACGTCACCAGGTGGCTCAGGTGTGGACAAATTGAGAACTAATCCAACTTTATGTTTATATCCCGCTGGCCAGCACTAATGGAACTCTGCTCGGTGGGCCAGTGCAGTACATACGTGGCCAGGGTACAAGCTAAAAGGCTGCGAGTTACTTTAGCTACGGAAGAAAACAAAATATGCAGGTCATTGTGGAAGAGTTTTATTTGTCCAGTTTGTCAAAATAGAATTATATCTGTTGCAGTGTGGAAAATTCTGCAGGTTTATACTGCTGTTTGAAATAAGTATAACCCATAACATGTGAGAACATGGCAACTTTACAACTGCATATTTTATAAGTTAGTTGCTCAATCTTTGCATAAAAAAATATGTTCAGATTTCTGCAGATTTTCTTCAGGGATATGCCCGTAATATTTTCACCGCTGGTCAATAGAAAACTTTATTTTGCACACATTAGCATGTGCAGTGATTCTATGCAGATAATTGAAGTTTCTTTTTGGAAGAGATGTATGGCAGTATTTGGATCTCTTGCATGCATTCTCCAAAATTAAACATTGTCAGCGGTCTGACTGTCTTTTTGGACGAGACTAGGGGCCTTCTGTGAGGCCAACATCACAGTCTGTTTGTAATGTGTTTTAAAAGAAATGCAGTATGTAGCTTGAAGCTACATTACAAGCAAACTAATACTGCCGAAGAGGGACTTCAAAAACTGTGCACGGCATTCAGTTAACAGCCATATGCCCCTTTGGTGAAATGAACAGTTGAAAAGGCCTTGCTAAATATTCTACTGAATCATCAAATCTTTTATGTGGGAAGAGTATAACAGAAATATAAAACAAAATTTAGGCCAAACCCTTTCCTGCTCCAATCATACAAAAGCATTGGGATGTAAAATATCACCGGGTGCAATGCATTTACTCTTAGTTGATGTTGACAGAAACCACTTTAGCTGAAAATTGTAGATAAGAGCGGTCAGGGTGGCATACCACTGGTCAATAACCTTCGGTGCAGACTAGGTGTATTACGCTCACTGCAGTCTGCCCCAGGGAAAGCTATTGTTAGACCAGTCTTGCACATACCAGGAAAGGGTTCATGATGTTCTGACTTCCATATTATAAATGACATTTTGCTCTATATCTGTCCTTTATAATTCAAGTTGCACTACTACATGTGAAACAAACAAAAAAAGAAGATTTTTTTTTTTTTTTCAGAGCAATGTGCATATAAAATGCACTGCATTGCACTGAAACGTCATTCTGTTGACACTAAATACCGACATATTTACTGAACCACACAAGTTTGAGGGACTTTGGTTGTATGCACCAAACTTGCTTGCCTTTAAGTGATACTTACCTGTATAGTAACTGATACTTACCCAGTAAGTGTACTGCACCAAATGCACTTGATTTTAAGTTCCACTTGACATGAGGTTAGTGTAAGTGTGGTCAGGGGTAGACTTACATGGTCACTTGAGTATAGAGGGTGGAATAGATTACCTGTAGTTCACAAAACCGGATTTCATTGATGCACTGGCATCACGGAGGACAAAGTGGACGACACAGACCCCCTGTGGCCACTGGGAAATACGTATGAATTCTATCGCCAAAACGTATTCTTGAGATACAGGACAGGCTCCTATAATAATTTCAGGGATGCAAAATTCAAATTGCGTTACAGCATGTCAAAGTAGTTGGCATATGCAATACTTCAGTGTACAGTGCTGATCTTGGTCTACACACTCAGCTATGACACTGAGATTTTATGCAAGGGGGGTCATACCAGGCTGTTGTAGGTATTGCAACCCAGATGTGTATGACCAGCAGCTCATGTACATGTAGTTAGCTGTAATGTTAGATGCATTAGCCTTAGCATCATGGATGCCAGACCAGATGCAATCCAATCATGCGTTGTGTCCAATCATCAGTATTGTCTGGGCCGCTTGCCTCCCCTGTTGATACAAATTCTCGTCCCACTTTTTTTCTTTTTTTTTTTTTGCCTTTGACTTCAGATTTTCCACAAATTGCTGACATGGTTAGCAGGTCTTTGATATATATTTGGTTGTGCGCTAAACGTCTCTCCATCTCTCCACGTGCTTCCCTGCCTTTTTTTTTTAAAATTTACTTGTGTGTTTAACATTTTGTCCTCAAACGCATGCATCTACAATATACAGCAGAAGTTCTCTTTCTGTCCCAGTGAAATTTGGGGACTTCTTGTTTGTAAATTTAGTGCTCCCTTCTTCCTTCTGTGTGTGTTCATTTACAATATTGAAGGCACACTGCACGAGTACCCCTGCAAGAAGCAGTGTTTTTGGAAGTGAGAAAGTTTCAGACAAAGTTGTGTTCAGAGTAAGGTTCATGTTGTTGAGTTGGGTCTACTTTACGTCAGTGCATTTGGTAAGTCTCAATTACTGGCATTTAAGAGCCACTTATCAAGGAGCTATTGATGCCTTAAAATAAGTGATGTTGGTGCATACCATCATTAAAGTCAATTTGTGTGCTATTTGACCGAATCATGTGACATTTTCAAATATTGGAGACATTTAGTAGGGAACAGATGTTGGCAATATAGCAAGGTTTCACTGCAGGTATACGAGAAAAACTTGATAATTACACCTCATTAAGTGTAAGCCAGTAAGTTGTGTTCAGGGATGAAGTTCATCCAAATTTTGGTGTTGGTGGAACAGCCTTTGGTGCTTTCTAATAGAGTCCAAATTATACTGTCAATTTCTGTCGAGAGATGTACCAAAGTGCTTTAGCATTTTATGTGTTGATGTGTTCAGGCGAAACCCTTGATGCTTCAAATTTTTCTTCTGAGAAAAGCGTTAAATTAAAGCCTGCCGAAAATCCTGTAGTGGATGATATAACTATTTCTGTTGATGTGCTGGTGTGTTATAGCCCGGTTTGTTCGGCGGTATGACAGGACATTGTTAAAATCTGAGACCATTTGCCTTGCAGATAGGATTCAAATAATCATTACAAGCAAACGTTAGTTTTTTTTTGTGGTCTGCAAAAATTTAAAACTACTAAGTAATTGCTTGGGCAAAAGCTCAAGTTGTTTCAGCATTGTGCGGTTGGTTCTGGCAGGCTGTCCCAGAAGGCAGGGGAAGCAGGAGTCTGCCAGGCAATGCAGGAACCACACATTTCAGACAAAACAGGAAAGCTCTTAAGAGGGCTCTGAATGCAGTTTTGTCATAATTCCATTTCTGGCTAAATAGACAGGAAATTCAGTGGAAGGGATTAGTGGGATTATGGAGGGTTGAAAGGGTGAAGGACTGGGAGAGATGTCCACAGTTTAGAAAACTCAGAAAGATCAAGAACAACCCACTGAGTTCTTAAATAGGGCATGTTGGACACACCATTCTGCGTGGTAGAATGAAGCAGGTTTCGTCAGTTGCCAAGTGTCTCCACCAGCAACAGGGAAAATTACCTGCAGTGCCACCTAGTGGTGACATGCTTCTTTAGAAAGAAACTTACTGGGTTGTCCTGTATTTTAGGGTTGATTGTTATGTGTAATAATAGATTGATGGGGTACACGGGTAATGTTGATGTACAAGACAGAAGTGTAGACCAAGAGTACTGTCAGTTTCTGACCAGGAGGCAGGACCTGTCGCCTGCAGTGGTCTGCAGCTCAGAGATATACAGTGAAGCTGGCTAATATGACCCAGGTCAAAACTTGTAGGGTTTTGACTTCAGCAGTAGTGTAAAAAGTGAGATTGCACAGTAGTAGGATGGCACAGCCTTACAGTAACAAAATCAATGTTTTATGTTATCAGTTTTTCATTGCCAGTTGCAACACAGGTCAGTGTGCTCTATAATAACATGACATGCAAGATTCGCATTTGAAAACCTAGCTGTCATTCAAATACATGTAGCAGCATGCCTATTGTTGCAAGGACCACAAGACTGGTCCCGGGTCAACAGCTTTCCCTAGAGCACTTCGGGTGCAATCCACCAAAAGCACACTGTGGGAAACTTGTGACCCAGTTAAAACTTGGCATTGAAAGAGTTCACTTTCAGAAGTATTTCCAAATTTATGTGTTCAAAGCATCTCCATACTTTCTATTTTTATACTATGATTAAATTTTTTTTTTCTTAATTTAAATATTTTTTTTAATTTTGTGATTTTTTGGAAGGGAGGGGGGGTGTTTTAGGGCAAAAGGCCAACGTAATGGGTCCAAAATCCATAGATCCTTGCATAAAATCTGTCATTGTTATCTTCACTTTTGGAACTTAGTCTGGTTAAATTTGAGGGGGCGAGTTGTTGCTGTCCGCATTCACCAGATGATTGGTGGCTGAGACCATTGTAGGAAGCAAAGGCATGCAGAAGTGCCACCTGTTGGTCAATAAAACATCCAGTATCAGCAGTGCTAGCATCGTGAAACACTGATGTACATGTCAGCACTGTACAATAGTTGAATATAATCAGGAAACTGGTCTATTAATCACTTGAATCTTGTACATATATCATGCAAAGAGCTTGTTCCTCTGACCAGAAGTTGGCATAACGGCCGTCTTTTCCATATTATAATAATATTTATCGAGAAGGGATTATTAACGTAATCATATTTCAGGGTAATTTAGAAGTGAGAGATGTATGGATTTCTATGTAGGCTAGATTGTGTATTTTTTACTGTAGCAAATGGTTAGAACAGGTAAATAGTGTGTTAATGTGTAGAACTAGTTGTAACCATGGCAACTCTGGTCTTGATGTGACCATGGCAACTGAAATTTGTTGGTGTAACCTGCTAACTTGGTAGTTTGTTGGAACATTGTGTTCAGCTTCTTAACTATTAGAAGCTTAAAGATGGCACATTTCCACAATAACACAGGGACTTGGATAACTTTGTCCCATCTTTTATCATCTATCAATGTTGAACAGTTGTATCTGATGTAAAGACACAAAGCTAGCCAGAATATTTTCAGGCTGAGTTGTGTTCAGAACCAAGCTGCAGTACTCTGTATATAAGGATTTTGTGTTAAAGTGTTTATATTCTAGGTTGCAGTGCCATCTGGTGGAAAAGTGTAGAACTGATCATCTGGGATAAGAATGGTTTGAAGTGTCTAGGAAATGGGTAATTCTACTCTGGATATTAGAGGTGTATTGATAAATCTGGGTGATAATATGGTCTTCAAAATACACAGTGTGATAGATGAAAGTTTTACCTTGGGAAGGAGCACAACTTAAGGGCATTTTTACACATTTGATTCGTGCACATTTTGTATAGAAATTGTATGACTATGTTATTAAATACCTCATATTTAGTGCACAAATGAAAAGTATATATACTTGAAATATACTTTACATGAATGTGGTTTTAACTGGTTGTTTGGCCAAATATGGTTCAGAATTTCCCTCTCATCATCAGTTAGGGAAGTTTTTATATATTTTTTTAACCCTACGGTTTATGGCAAGTTGAAAAGTATATGGGCATGTTTCAGAATTTTCAATTTATTTTCCAACAGCCTCCACAATAAGATTCTTAAATTTGAAACGGTGTTAATGTCACAAAAGTGTTTTAACAAACAGTGCTCAGAAACTCAAATGTGCAAAAATCCACATGGTAGACAGATTTTCTCAAAATTTAGTCACTGACATTGACAGCTATTTCTTTTGCTTTCCTGTATTACAAAAGAATGCATGTTAAGGAGAAGAGTTCAAGGTACACTCAAACCTTTGGTGACAACATTTATTAATTAAAAGGATAGTACTGTAAATTGCTTTAATTTCACTTTGTATGTATTTTGCTTATTTTGCTGATGGCACGAAAGCATAAAAATAAAAATGACAGTGAAAATAGTATTTGAACATTATTTGAATAGGAATTACATCCAAAATAGTGAAATAAAAACTACAGTGAAATGTCAAAAATATCAACAACAACAACAAAAAAAAAGAGGGGGGGGGGGGGATTCAAATATGTGAAAATGAAGCAATTTACAGTATTGTGGACCAGTTTGGGATGGGGGACATATTTGTATTTTGTTAGTCCAGCCAAAGTTAAATTAACACCAAAACAACTGTACATTTTAGCTCATTGGCCACTTCTGGAGCCCAACCAGTGTTGAGCACATTTATTTGGCCTGGGGCATACTATCCAGAATTTAATGCATGACAAAATAATGGACAATTTAAACTGTTGCTGGTCAACGTTGGGGGATGAAGTACATGTAGAGGATGAAGAATATGTTGTAATCATTCTAGTGTTAACACATGCTAAAGGCTATAGAAGCTGTCTGGATTTCTTGATTTTCATTTGAAAATGCCTATTGGGAATGAAAACTAATGATCATGTTATAGAACCAACATTTTTGAAGTACTTGTTAATGTTAAGAGCATAATAATTACTTTTCTGTACAAGGGCTTCCCTTGTGTGGAATCAGGAAAGGAAAAGAAGATAAAAAATATAAATCTGAGGTCTGAGCAAAAGAAGCTTTCAGTAAGCTGGTTGCTACTATGAAAATGACATTGTTGATGATGAAGCAAACAACTGCACTGCTTCCTCTTTTAGAAAGCAGCTGGCTTAAATTTTAATACCAATTTCTTCTTTACAGAAACTAAAAAGTAAAAAGAATGTCACGTCTTATAGAATTTTAAAAAATGTACAGATCTATATACCGGTTGGTGCTTTTATGATGTGGGTTGACAAATTGTATTTGAAGAGATGTGATTGTCATATTCACGGAGCAGGTTTCATCCTTCAGAATCTGATTACAATATCTGTATATATATATAACTTGTACATGTATACATTTCACTCAGATTTCCCACACTTGAATATATCCAGCCCATATATTTCAAGACAGCTATTTGGGGGGGAAGGGGAGCTGGCAAACCAGTGAAGTTTGATTTACAGGAAGTTCAGAATACTATTTGTGGTGAAAACCAGCCTTTCAGATGAGGCATTGACACTTAAAATGACAGGGATTTCAAAACCAATTTTTTTTTTAAAATTGTTGTTCAATTGATTGGATCCAGGGGCTTGAAAAGGGAAGGCCAGGACGTGAACATGTAGAGGTCATTCACAGGTTGCCATTGTTTTAATAGGAGATGATATGCAGATATAAGAGGTGCCGTGGTTTGAAATTAAAAAAACCAGGGGGATTATTTGTGACATATTGGTGATAATCCATGATTCCTACAATGTAAAGTGTGTACCCTACCGACTCAAACTGTCTTAAGGGGACAGTGAAAGTACTATTGCTACAGTCGCACCACATACGTCATTTCCCCTGACACATGCTGATCGGTAAAGGGAGGATGAAGGTATCAGCCTCAGTGTGGCACATTTTGCAAGAGGGTGCATGGCACGTGACACCATCTGCAGTCAGAACTAGGAAGTTTTTTAAGTCTGATTGATTGCCTACCTCTGGATGTACATCTCAGCTTTACCATATTTGCCTAACAGTTGCTGTGGCCATGTGAAGGATCTTAAACCTCCTTGCTGGCATGATCTGGTGGCATACAGGGTTTTAAGGCCTGCCCAGACATTGAGCTGTGCATCAGCATGTGAACATGCACACTGTTGAAACTTGTATGTCCTATCAAAACTGGTGGAAGAAGGCACAAATATTTTACATAAATGCCTAATGCAAGGTTAATGATTTTGAAGCATTTTCATATTTACTGTACTACCATAAAAAACATGTTTCTGAAAAATATGTAATCATTTACAGGAAACTCTTGTGAAGCAGAGTTTTGCAAAAGTACTCCAGTGGAATATTGTGTTAACTCTTTCAGTGCCAATCACATCTAAAGTCCATCTGCTTAAGTCAGACAAGTCTAAATTATCATTACGATCCCAGATATGTATTCCTCGTAACCACAGAGAATACTCCAGGTCAACAGCTTATCTCGGCGCGTATTTGTTACAATGAGCCCAGTGCACACTAAGAAAAGCTGCTGACTCAGTCCAAAATTTGGCACTGAAAGGGTAAAATTATATTATTTGGAGATGTGCAACAATTCAGAAGAGAATAAAAGACGATTTCATCACTGGAGAGTGGTCAAAAATCTTTTTGGTAAAAGGCCAAGTTTTTACTTTTGTAGCTAAACTAGGAGCAAGCTAACAGTTTGCTGAAATATGGTTTCCTTGTTTTGAAGAGATGCTTTTGTGCCTGGAGAGTGTAGGAGAATTGTGTGATCTATAATTGAGCAGAACGCTGAGATTGAAGATTCTTGGGATTATGCCAGCCAGGAATCATTATGAGCACTTCGGCAAATTTGGAACCAATCTGTTGACTCGTGCAGTTTTTGTGTTTCATTGGCCTAACATTTGGGCAGGAAATGCAAAGGAGTGTGTCCATTATTTTTAAGGGTATAGAGGAAGTGGGAAGGAGTATGTCCATTATTTTCAAGGATACAAAGCCTTTAAGTGGCAGCTGAAGAAGTCTTTGCAAGCATAAATTACATTGGTCAGGGATATTACATTTGTGAAAATATGTCAACATTAAATTTTCTGCCCTTGGTAAAAAATTACTGATAAAAGTGGTCCCCATCTACAAAGGATGCCCCGACTGCAACATATCGACACTAGAGGGCGTGCTTGTGTCATCTTTGATAGATTCAGACCACTGAACATGTTTTAGGAAATTGCAGCTTCAAAGTTTTCCCCATTTTCAGATCTAATGATTAGGGAGCCATCACATCCCTGTGGGGTAAGTTTGAAATCTTGTTTGTATGATCAACATGAACAACATTTCAATCAAATCATCACAATACTACGATGCAAAATGAAGATAAAATTTAAATATTATAGGTACTTTGTTAATTTTGCATGCAGGAAAAGCTCTATGTAACCTCAAAAGAACATACCTCATTCTTGGGTACCTTAATTTCTGTGGCAGCTTCTTGTCTATAGGCCTTTCTTTTTCCTGATAGACCATGGTCCCTCTCTATAGAGGTCACCTGGCATATTTAATATGCCATGAAGGCTATCTTTCCAAGTGACTGTATCTGTTGAGAGATCACTTGGGAACCTGTTCTTTGGGAGATCTCAAAAGGGCCAATTTGAAAATATCAATTTTTGGGGGATGGGGGTGGGGTTGGGTTGGGGGGGGGTGAGGACATGGGAGGGTAAGAGTCTTGCAGGAAAAATCTGCTCTTTATACTTACATGAAGCACCACCAATAGAATAAATGTGGTTCCTGATATATCCACAAGAGGTCACTTTCAAAGCAGCATAAAAGCCAATGTAGAAGGTGCAACCACCAACAGCATGAATCTGATGTCGACGCCAGTTCACCAACTTCGTGAAAATTCAATGGAAAACCGAAAGCTGGAAATAAAACTTGAGATTCTTTTCTTGTACACAATCAGGAATTAAAATGTAGATTTTTTTCTTCTTTTGTATCATGTCTGGTGCTCATTCAATTGGGTTGAAATTTCATGTCGCGAATCCTGCACCAACGGGTGGCGCCCTCTAGGATAGACTTATATGATTATGTGGATTTACCCAGGTTTGACATATACAAATATGTATGTGTTGTTTGGTGGCTTGTATACATCCGCAAGCTACACGGTAACAATTACCTCTGTATTATGTATCTCCATTGTTTATCATATTGTCAATAAAATGAATAGTATTTGATAAAAACACAATTGTCTTGTTAATTTTTGTGCCTTCTACCTCTTCAAAAGTGAGTGTTTTTTTGGTTGAGTCAGTCAGCAGAGCTTTCTAGAGGCTGATCCATCCCTGAAAATTTCAAAATGATTGAATTAGACGTGCCAAATTTATAGATCAGGTCTAATCCTAATGTATGGAATATCGGTGACCTTGACCTATTTCTGTGAGGTAACCAGACCTGTTAAGTTGGGTGAATTGATTTTGTAATTGTAGGGTGTAATTGGGATATCAGTGGCAAAGTGATTTGAACCTTCGGATCAAAATTGCACTGGAGTATATGAAACTCTTACTTGGTGACCTACTTTTTTGTTTGCCATGACTGAAGGACTGTGAACTTGACCATGACTTTTTTTCAAGGTCATTAAGCACTTAAGAAAAGGACATTTAATTCAATATCTTGATAGTTTTCAAGTTTGTTGATTGCAAGGGTCGAAATTAGTGGTAGCATTGGTAGCATTTGCTACCAACTTTTATGATCTGCTACCTATGTTTGTTGTGTGGTAGCAAACCTTTGCTACCCAAATGTTTGCTGGTCAAAACCACAAAATTCCCTCTGCAGTTTCTGTCAAAAATGCCTCAGAATGCACCAATTTGCCTGCTTGACTTCAATTTTTTTTTGGGGGGGGGAGGGCATGCTCCCACTCACCCTTTAGTGGGCTTTGCGCCCTGTGGGTGCTCGCCAAACCCTTGTAATTTGCTAGTCAATTCTCAGATTTGCTACCAAAAATTAAACGTGGTAGCAAACCCTTGCTGCTGGTTAAAATCAGTTAATTTCTACCCCTGGGATTGAATACATTTTCAGAAAGTGATTTTTTTGGTGATGGTGGTCAGCAGAACATTGGGCCCATGGACATCTTGCTGTTCTTGACTGCATCTCCAGAACTGCCGCATAATACTGAAATTTAGTGGAAATGTTCTTTGTGGAAGGGCCAAAGACCTTCATTTAGGTAACAATACTATGAATACCTGAGTTTGAATGGATTTTCAAATTCAGATACCGATCAATTAATGTATGTATTCCTATTTATTGCTATGCAAGTCTGTGGGGGTTGCAATAGTATAGGTCAGTTAGATTGTCAACTTCTACAAAACCGCTGGTTGAATTCATTTCAAGCTTAGTTGGGATGCACCTTTAGGTCTCTGCCAAATTGTTTCCAAATGGTCGTGCTCCAATTTTGGAATTCTTGTGCATTCTTTTGTCCATTTTTGGAAAAAATCTAAAGAAATCATCCTCTCCTAAACTGGTCAGCCAATACTCTTAGATTGCATAGGGGCGTTTCAGGGCAGCTGGGCAAGACTTGCACAGTAGGCCTTGACTTCAGTCGCAAGGTCACAGGACCATTTTGGTGAATTTAACTCGACAACTGTAAACTTGAGAACTACTTCAACCAAGACTTAATGTTCTACATGGTAGTGGCCCTCTGTTAGGGACACACTCAGTATATGTGTGACCTTGACCTCATTCATTCCCAAGGTGACAGGGTTGTTAACATGAAACATTGATAACTTGAGAAATATTTGACCCAGGACCATGTTAGTATTCTATGAAGATCAGACTTTGACACACAGCTAGTTCATGGCTGAAGTTGATCCCATCCCAAATCCACAGAACCACTGGTGCTATCAGTTTGTAGGTCAACTAGGCAAGGGATATTCACACAGACCTCTTGTTTTTTAGCTCTGCTGACAAAAAGGTCACAGAGCAGCTTATGTGACCGATCATGTCTGTCCGTCAGTCTGTCTTTTGCTCGTTTGTGCAATACCGTCCGCAGTTTTCAAGTTAGCTCAATATAACTTTCAGGACTTATGGGGTGTATGAAAATCTAGGTCCCTTTGGATATAAGTGGCACCACCTACATTATTATGTAATATAGGGGTCAAATGTGAAAATCTTGTGAAGACTAGCAATTTCATTTTTGGCAGATCTTCACCCAATTCGGTACAACTGTAGAGGAGGTCAAAGTGATGATACTTATAATTTGAGGTAAATTATGAGTTAAAATGTGTTTTAAGATATAAAATTCCATATCTGAAAAAGTAATTGGATTAAACTTGCCAAATTTATAGAACATATAGACCATGTCCAATGCTAGAATGAAATGTACAGTGAAACCTCGTCATAACGACTCTCAGATATCCGACATATTCATTATAATGACACAAGTTTTGAATGGCAAAAGTTCATTTTCTTTGTTAATTGATTCATGTATCTGACATATTCAGTTATCTGACACATTTCTAAGGGAACAATGGTGTCTTTATAACAAGTTTTCACTGTAATATCAGTAACCTTGACCAATTTTTATGAGGTCACCATGCCTGTAAAGTTGAAAGATGTGATTTTGTAATGACAGGTGATACCTTGGACATCAATGGCAAAGAGAATTGGGCCTCCAGATCAAAATTACACTAAGTTACATTGTACATAAAAATGTACTGGATGACTTACTTTTTGGGTCACTGTGACCTAGTTATTATGGAGTTTTTGGCACTTGTCCAAATTTATTGTTTTTCTTCAATTAGTCGAAGTTATTACCCCATTTTAAGAAACAGACCATGCATGGAAAGCTGGATATGAGGCTTATATTTTAAAATTAACAATTTTTCAATCCCAGTTGAAGGTCAAGGTCAAATGGCCAGTTTGAATATAGGGGTCATCTCGTGAATGCACTGCACCCCACAATTTCTAATTTAGGCTCAAATAACGTTTTGTGCATGAAAATCTTTGTCGACATCAATGTTGGTGGCATCACCCATAGTATCATGTAATATATGGAGGTCAGTTTGGACATCAGTTGCAAGGAGAATTGAGCCTCTAGATCAAAATTGCACTTGTAGTAAATTGTAGATAAAACTTTACGTGGTGACCTATATTATTGGTTACCATGACCCAATGATTGTGTGACCTTGACCTATTTCTTAAGGTCAGTAAGTACTTAAGAAAAGGACATGTAATTTAATATCTTGATAAAGAATAAGGCAAATGATGCCAAACCCTAAGTGAACATTGGGATTCCACTGGGATCCCATTGGGAAGCATGCAAAGTCAGCAAAATCCCACTGGGATTACATCGTATTTCAGCGAGAAAAATAATGAGCCATGTATCTTGGCCACTGGGATTCCACTGAGCAGTTAATTTGATCTACCCAGCTAACATATGCTACATCCTATTGACTGAACAAACTTGAATCCCAGCTGGAGTACAAACTGGAATTGACACCGGGTGGACTCAAAGGACAAAATACATGTATCATTCCTCAAGTATGTGTGGTTTATGTGACAACCAACCCATTTGAGGTAATCTCATTAGGCTGCCTAAAATTAATTTTATGGTTCTCAGGCACTGCAGCATCAAGCAAAATGGTGCTGCTGACATGTTTCTTTCCCCTTAGAAGAAGAAAAAAGAAGGAGGCCTGCCGCACACTTCTCTGCACTTTATTGTGTGTTTTTTTACAAGTTCCGTCAAACTAACTTGAACTTGTGATAAAAAAACAGGCAAGACCAGTGGCCTGGGATGCTTATAGCAGCAGAGTCCCTTGAACTTGTGCCTAATGGTGGTATCAGAAAGTAGGAAAACTTAATCAAATGTGTTCTGTAAGCTATTTTGAACATTCTTGTCTCAAGTTTAATAACCAAACATAAAGGGACCATCTTTTCTTCCATTCCCAGTCCTGGCACATAGTCAGGTCGTTTGTGTAGATCTAGGTTGCGTATGGTGAAAGATCGAAAAACACAATGTTGCTCCTGTAGTCAGACTTGAAAATCTCTCTTGCAGTCAACATAATGCATAAATCCAGCCATCAATCAGTTGACAGTGAAAATATAGGTTTTAATTTAAATGGTCCATTTATGCTTGGGAAACTCAGAAGAAAACTCTAGCTCGACACGTGTACATTTTTCAAAATGGTTGCCTGGTTGAACAGCAGAACCAAGGGAAACTGAGGGGATAATATAACAATAACATAATTTTGGAGGGCGTTACACTTTTTCCCTGGCCCGACATCACTGATTAGCAGCCTGACACTGTCATTGGTGCCCAAGGGAAGGGAGTGTGGTAATGACAGTGAAGGGCTGCTAATCATTGATGAAGGGCCAGTCACAAAGTGGTACACCCAACAAAATCATGTTATTACCATAATTGCTACGACTTCTAACAAAAGTAGCGGGCTGGTAATGTACATGGATTGAACGGGTAGTGCATGGTGTTACGGGGTTTTACCATGTGAGCAAAATTGAACTAATCTACTAGAGAACGTCCTGCTAAGTAGTAATAATAAACAGAATGAACTGGTTCTGTTGATTAACAAGAGTGGGCATGGAATTTGAAAAAGTTCTTGATTTGTATACAGAAGAAGACATGCTAATCTCATTTGATTAAAAAGTAAATACTTTTGGAGTTGAAAAAGTGAATTTTCATAGCGATCACCATTGACTTACAAAGTAGTCAATTGAAATGCATGCATTAACCAACAAGTACCCAAATTGAAAAATTTGTTAACAAGAGGGCTGCTGAACAGCCCATGCTCAGCTGACCTAAACATTCATCACACTTGCAGTTCTGTGAACTTGGGATAAGATCAAGGTCACCCATGTACTGAGTAAGTCTAACCTTTATAGAAAAACACCAACATCTGCAACATCATGGTCCCAGTTCAAGTAGCTCTCGTGTTATAGGGAAGAGTAAAATTCATGCATGTTGCACTGTGACCCCACAAATGAGGTCAAGGTCACTCATGTACTGTCTAAGCATGACCTTCATAGAGAAACATTAACATGTGCAACATCAAGGTCCTAACTCAAAACAGATCTCAAGTTATTAAGTGAACAGTTAATTTCACATCAGTAGTCCTGTGACCTTGGAAATGAGGTCAAGGTCCAAACATCACTGAAGCATGACCACTTGCATCAAATAGGTAGACACTCATAGAAGGTACATCCCTACCAAGTTTGGCACAAATATGGCCAAAATTATTTAAGTTATAATCATTACAAGAAATTCCAATGTTAAACTTTCCTGTTAAAACTTTACAAGATTTTTTGGAAAGAAATCATAAAAAATCCAAAAATCACTGGAGCATGACCATTCTAACAAACTTGGTAGAGACCCATCCAAGGTACATTGTCAACAAGTCTACTGAGCTAAAAATCAGGGATCCACAGTATCACTACTGTGAACATCTTTGTGTGCACCAGGTCCCACAACTTCCATATCCACTGCATTTCAGAACAATCTCAGTGAGGATTTTGGAGAAGTTGCAACAAGAGGGCTGTTGAACCGCCCATGCTCAGCTGACCTAGATTCATCACACTTGTGGCTTTGTGAATTTGGGATAAGATCAAGGTCACCCATACTCTGAGTAGCTCTAACCTTTATAGAAGAACACTTACATGTGCAACATCACGGTCCCAGTTCAAGTAGTTCTCAAATTACAGTGAAGAGTAAAATTCATGCATGTTGCACTGTGACCCCAGAAATGAGGTCAAGGTCACTCATATACTGTCTGAGCATGACCTTCATAGAGAAACATGAACATGTGCAACATCAAGGTCACAACTCAAAACAGATCTCAAGGTATCAAGTGAACAGTTAATTTCATGTCAGTTGTCCTGTGGCCTTGGGAATGAGGTCAAGCTCAAAACATCACTGGAGCATGACCATTTGCACAAAATAGGTAGACACTTATAAAAGGTACATCCCTACTAAGTTTGGCACAAATCTGGCCAAAATTATTTAAGTTGTAATCATTACAAGAAATTCCCATGTTAAACTTTACTATTCAAACTTTTTAAAAGATTTCGAAAAAAAAATTCATAATAAAAATATCCAAAAATCACTAGATCATGACCATTTGAACAAACTTGGTATAGATCCACCAAAGGTACATTGTCACCAAGTTTGAAGTGAATCTGAATGACAGTTTCTTCAGAGAAGTCCAAAATGTGAATTACCATTAGAATGTCCATTGACTTGCATAGTAAGCAAAAGAAAGGTGCATATACCGATAAGTACTCAAATTGAAAAATATCATTAAAAATCAGGTATCCACAGCAGTGCTACCTAGTGAACATCTTTGCTTGACCCTTTCATGAGGAACATATCCAGAAAGTTTCAACTTAATCTGCATAACGGATCTGGAGAAGAAGTCACAAGTAATGAAAACACCAAAAAATTCATAAAAAATTTGGAAAAAATTGCAGCACCACCTGGTGAACAAATTAAGAACTATGACTCCCTAGGAGTGTTCTTATGTAATATCAAAGCAATTGGTTGAGCGTTTTTCAGAAAAAGATTTTTTAAGATTTGTCTTTAAACCTCCCCCCAAAAAATTTATTCAAAATCCAAAAATCAATGGAGCATCACCATTTGAACAAATCTGGTAAAAACCCACCCATTGCCACCAAGTTTGAAGTCAATCTGGATGACGGTTTTGGAGAAGAATTCGAAAATGTAAATTACCATCAGAGCCTCCATTGACTTACATAGTAATCAATAGAAAAGCTGCATTGACTGACAAAATACCCGAATTGGAAAAACTTGTTAAAAATCAGGAATCCACAGCAGTGCCACCTAGTGAATAACTTTGTGTGACCCTTCCACAAGGAACATATCTACCAAGTTTCAGCTTAATCTGAGAGACAGTTCTGGGGAAGAAGTTGAAAAAAAGCAAAAATAAACAAAAAAATCATTAAAAAAATAGAAAAAATCACAGAGCCATCTGGTGAACAAATTAAGAACTAGGAGTCCCCGGGAGTGCCCCTGTGGGATATCAAAGAAATTGGGTGAGTGGTTTCGGAGAAGATTTTTAAGATTTGCCCCACGAAAAAGAACAGAAAAATTCATGAAACATCCAAAAATCAATGGAGCATGACCATTTGCACAAACTTGGTAGAGACCCACCCAAGGCATATCCACACCAAGTTTGAAGTGAATCTGGCTGACCGTTTTGTAGAAGTCAAAAATGTGAATTGTGGATGGACGTCTCTAGTATGATACACTTATGTAGAAAAACATGACCCATATTCACAAATATCAAACCCAACAATGACAGCAAAGAGATTCCAGAGTTACCAAAGCATCAACATTCATCTTCCAATGCCAATGTCAAGAAAAGAATTTCAATCCTGACTTGAGACAGGTAGTCACCCACAAAAGGCATCTGGTGGTTTTAAACTGGTCCTCTAAACCTTTGAAATATTCTTCATTAAATACAGACTATAATGTTTCCAATATGTATAGACCCAACCACTCAGAATCCAAATTTTATTACTTCTGCAAAAAATATAAAGAGAATTGGTTGGTCTATCACTATTTCGGTTCTTCTGACTGATTCGTCAGCTGAGTTTTTAGCAAAAGTAGAAAGTAGGCTTATATCGTTTTTGTGATATCTATGAATCTGGAACATTATGTCATTAATAAGTTAAGTGATTGAATCACTGTTATAGAGTTACGAACAACAGACCCTCACAAAAGCTCAGCTGACTGACAGGTCAGCTGAGCTAAAAATTAACAAAAAACAAATATAGAATAGCAGCGCCACCTTTTTAACAAATAAAGGTGTGGGGTTTCCTAAAAGTGTCCCTACACAATTTCAAAGCAATAGGCTTTGTAGTTTTGGAGAATTGTAAAGATTTTCCTAGAACAAACTACATAAAAATTCATAAAAAAATCCAAAATCCTTGGAGCATGACCATTTGAACAAACTTGGTAGAGACCAACCCAAGGTACATCCCCACCAAGTTTGAAGTGAATCTGGCTTTGGTTTTGGGAGAAAAAGTAAAAAATGTGGACTATGGACAGATGGTGGACCATACCTAAGTGGACTCGTCACCTGTGGTAAAGATCCTGTACGATTCCTCCACTTTGATTCCACTTATTTTTTACGAGGATCTATACCTGGACTTGATCTCCACCAATTTTTTTCACTACATAGTGGCACTGTCATTTTATGATTTTTAATAAACATTAGGACAAATTGGTAAAGGTATATGTACATGTTAGCATCATCACTGTACAGTAGGGACGGGAGCAAATCGGACATATTAGCTTGTAGTTTGGTACGTCAGCTGAGCACAGGAATTTCACAGTCCTCTCATTTTATGATATTTTTGTTCATTTTTGTTTTGTGAAATTTGAAAAAAAAAGTGCTCTTCTCCAAAAGTATCTGGTCAATCGCTCTAAAATTGCACATGCAGGCACAAATCTGGAGTCCCTTGGACCTTGACCTGTTTTTCATACTTTTTAAATTTTTTTTTATATTTTTGTCCCAATTTTGGTCTTCTCCCGAGCTGCATGTGGCATTCTGTTAAAACTTGGTGGAAATGTACCTGGATTCAATCTTCACTCTATTTGTTCACTACATGGTGCTGCTGGCATTTCCTGATTTTTAATGAATTCTGAGGTTTCAAGTTATTTTCTCCCAATTCAGGAGATGTTCCTGATTTATCAGTAGGAATCCAGGAGATTGTGCAGATGTTGGGGGGAGGGCCAGGCAGAGGGATGTGACCCAGTCCCGAAGCAAGACATTTTAGTAAATATAGTCAAAATGGTGCATTCTGCTGATTTAAAATTCCAAAAATCAGCTGTAAGAAAAGGAATAGGAAAACACATTTATAATGCTGTTTACCACAGTCACTTAGCAGCAAACACACACAAAACTGTCATAACACAAACAAATTTTGAAAAATGTTTACTTGCAGCATATATAGCTCAGCTGACCTTTATACAGGATGGCTGCATGTCTCTTAGCTATTTGAATTTCCACTTTTAAAAAATTTTGGGCCATAACAAAAGATCTTCTCCATTGATATGCTTGTCTGGTTAGCTATAAAGATACATGTACAGTGAAACCTCCCTATACAGAACACCCTTGGGACCGGAAAAAGTGTTCAGTATAGTGAGGTGTTCCGTATAGGGAGGTTTGAAAGTATATATTTGGGAGCGAGAAATGGTGGTCAGTATAGAGAGGTTTTCTTTATATGGAGGTGTTCGGTAATAGAGGTTTTACTGTATATATCTTTTTCAGTTATATACTACAACTAGTGAAACAACAAATTTGTCTGCAGTAAGCAGACTTTCAGAGAGAAAATGATAGTATTATACATTAAATTTCTAACTTTAAAGTTGGCTATACAGCTTATTTTAACAGGATATGATAATGCAGCATGGACACATGTAATTACATCTGAAATTAGACTGATGAAATCCCTGCACAAGTTTTATTGGTGGAATGCCTATGATGCATAAAGAGATTTAGCATTCTGCCAAATGGCTTTAAAAGTATCTATTTAGTCTACGATAGCAAAACAGATCACAGGTAGCAAGTCATGACAGAAATTAACATTAATGAAATTACGCTTGGTTCATATCTAATCAATTTAACTGGAAATGGAAATATAAGCAAGGCTTCACATTAAGGACTGCTCGGTTGCCTGGGCAACCAAATTTTCAGTCAAGGCAACCAAACATTTTGAGCTCTGTGGGACTTGAACCCACTGGTTGCCCCACAATGTGGAAAAAGTTTCTTGGGGACAACCAAACAGAAAAACCTTAATGTCGACCCCTGATAAGTTTTAAAACATGTTTATCCCCAAGAAAATAAATGGGATATACAGCCCCCTGTTATAGAAAAATGCTTGTGGTAGTTCACATGTACAGTCCCATGAACTATAAACCTGGGTAGTGAAAAAAAGACACTCGTTCATATTTTTGGTAACTTCTTTTATTAATGTACATGTGTTACAAAATAACATTCACCAACTGCCAGCAATCATTTCAAAGAGGCACTTTTTATCAACAAATGGAGAGAAAATACCTGTGAGGAAACCTCTTTCAATGAGAGACCACTCATTTTGTGCAGGAAAGGCACTTGTAAATCTTGGCAGTGACGCCAGATGGCAGTGTGATTTTTCATTCTGGTCATCAACGAGACTGGGAATGAATCCATGTTCACAAAAAGTACTCACTTCAGTATAAATGTATAAAATAATTTCCTGACAAAACTTTAGTTGAAACGCATTCTATCTGGTTATTTTCTGTCAAGTATAAAGTCTTGTGTTTTTCCACTTACCTCAATTCTAAGCTATGGAAGGTGAGCTAAATGCAAAGCCAATAGCTCTCCTCTCTGTGCTTTGGGCAAAATGCAGTGAAAACATGTTACAATGACACCATCTGTTTCCTAACAAATGTGTCAGGTAACAGAATGTGTCAGATAAATAAATCAAATAACAAAGAAAATACACCTTTTCCCATCAAAATTTGTGACATGATATTGAATGTGGGATATATGAGTGTTGTGATAATGAGGTTTCACTGTATGTGTATGTGCTAAGCAAAGCTGCTGACAGGAACAATTATTTTTTTTCTCAGTTATTCTTTTTCACTGTACTTAACCCTTTCTCCCTTTAATTAAGACTGAGTCAACAGCTTTCCTTGGCCTGTGATCTTGTTAGCTCTCATCTACAATTCTCAGTCAAATTGTTTTTCGCTACTGTTGAAACTACTTGAAAACACTGGAGCAGAAGACATTTGATCCCCATCTGGTTTTGGTCAGTTTACAGGGGAAAATGTTAAACATGTGGAGTTTTTATGCAAAATTTGTCTTGCATCAAGATAGCAGTACTGATAATTAGGATAACAGACATCACCAGCAGTCCATCACAATTGGCAGCTGACCTCTTGAGCATACAACATGTACCCTGTGCCATCGTCTTGGTCAGCGTCATCTTTCCTGGAGGCTTGTTTTAATCCATTAAGTGTTTGTTTTATTGTTGCTCAAAACAGCGTGGACAAGAATTTTGGTGTACAGTGATCCCCATCTTATAAGGCCACCCCAAATGCAGCCAAAAAGTGGCCTTCTAAGAGGGGTGGCCTCTCTTCAGGGGGAGAATATAATGGAAATACCATACTTTCTGCACAAGAATGCTAGCCTTTCAAGAGGGGTGGCCTCTGGTGAGAGGGGCCTTATAAGAGGGGGATCACGGTGATCATCAGATCAGAAGCAAAGAGTTATTATAACCCATGTCCATATATTACCCTCCCTGTTTTTAACTCTGGGGGAAATAAAGCTTTGCTAAAATAATTGGCCTATTGGGGCAAGAACAGTTTTAACCCTGAATGACCTTACTGCCAATGTAGTGGAATGCAACTTTTGCCCATTAAAAATTACCAACATGTGTCTGGTATGGTAAATGTGCTGTGTTGCTCATCAGCAAAGTGATGGCCTTTAACTTGTTTCTTGTTTTGTTTTTGTACCAAATATCCTGACCAAAAAATCTTCAAAAGAGACTAAATATTGAAATATACCACAGTTTTCTTCTACTAGTTCTGCAGGCATAGTTTTATGAAAAAATAGCATGGCCACCTGAGTTGCATTTACACATGGCGACCAAATGTGCTCATTTCAGATATTTTTATGACACTATTCCATCTTAGCCAATGCTTACTGCCCTTGCCTTGCAACACAACAAGCATTTTTCGGGAAATTAATATGCAGGTGTCATATTTTTTCATGTCCAACCACAGAAATATGCAAATTATTCTTCCAGCAATAAGCAAAACACACTGATCGCGTCTTTTGTATGTGGAAGAACTGTCTTGAGGTTTAGTTCAAGATAACCCAGGGGTTACACAACAGAGGTGGATGCCCACTGCTTGACCTCTGTGGGGCATGATGGGTATTTTTGTAGAGCTTCCATAATCTGTGAGTCATTGACCAGGAGTTCCATGGGTCTGTATTCCTTCTGAGCTTTGGTGGCTCCCCCTGTCACTCCCTGCACCAACTCCAAGCTGCATAAATGTTCAAACGCCTGCAAAGTACGAAAGATTTACTGACCTGCTTCACGGTAAAATATAGAGGTATACTGATGACTGAGTATGGTTGAAGGATGGTCTTTGTAATCACTGACTGAAGTGTTCGATTATGAAATCAGTAATTCATTTAATAGAAAAAAAAAAATCACAAAAATCCTCACTTTAATAAGAGTAGAAAGCTAGAATAGTTGTTGCCAACAGATCGGATACAAGGGCCCCGTGACCTCAAATTTGAGGTCAAGGTCACCAGAATGTAATCAGGTCAAGAAATAGAGTCAATGTAACAATTTGAAGCTGTAACTTAAAGCCTTGTCTTACTGTAGATAATATAAATATGTGAAATTAACAATTAGGACCCCAACTTTTTTCCAGCCTGGTGACATGCTGGTTTAAGCCTGCAGAGTGAAGTTCTTATGGCTAGGGGTGCATGTTTAACTGTCTTTATTTTTCGACCAACTTGGGAGAACTGTGCAACTTCTTTTTTCTAACCTTTCACTTATAACCAAACTCTATTTCTAAGCAAATTGATGGGCTTAATAGGTACTTGATAACTAACATGGTATTTAGAGAATGGTCAATTTTGAAGCACACTAATTTCAAAATCTTCACATTCAAATTCCTGACCTAGATCCCAATAAGCACCTCCTCCTACCACGTCATCAAAACTTACATTTTCTTATTATCCATGGTGCTTATTGGCAGGAATATGGTATCGTAAGCTGCTAGTTTATCAGCTTTAAATATTTATTAATACACATTCTAAATAGGCTTTGTCTTTCTAGTGATCTACAAATAATTAAAATGAAAAGAGAAACCAACAAATAAATCAGGGATGAAAGTGCCTTTGCTGAAAAAAAAAATGAAACCATACCCCACTCCTTTATTTTTAACCAGATTTAGGCTTTCCGGGAAAAAGGACATTTACTTTTTTCTGCGACTCTTGAGAAAAGAAAAAAAATGAATTCCTGTAAAAAACAGAAGACTTTCATCCCTGTAAATGAAATGTACTTGCTGGTCTAAGACTGGTTGATTCTTTATATACATACATAGGCAATGACAAGGGGCATGTGACAACACATCAACATACCTTTAATACAACTGGTTTCTCAAAAACTTGTAGTGATGAACGTTTCTGACCAAACTTGACATATTCTATAAAAAAATAAACAAAACACAGTTTATTTGGTCATACTATGCAACAGAGATACATAGAACTTTTTTTGATCAAATCAGTTACCAAAGAAACATGCCAACAATTGACTTCTGAGACATAATTCATCTGTTTGTAAAGTATCCAGTTTGGCATCCATTCATGCTATAAAAATTTGTACCAAAAAGTCGATGAAACCTGTCTCCAGAGACCACTCCAATAAGACACCACCTGCCTTAAAGACCACCTTTTAAAGATACTTTGATTTGTCCTTTTTGTCTTGTTCATACATCATGTAAAAGAACAACTGTCTTGAGAGACAACAATTTGGTCACCCCTGAAGGTGGTCTGTGAAGCCAGGTTTGACAGTACATGTTTGGTCATTGATGTACATCTACTCGTCAAATTAATGTCTAACTTAGCTTTTCAGAGCAAAATAGGGTGCCATGCAAGGGACTTTATTTCTCCTGATATAACAAACCTGAAGTTTATTCTCACAATTTTTGAGCACAAAAGATCGCTTTTAACATGCAAAAGATAGTGTTCAGAGAATGGATTACCCTGGGCGCCCACTATCTTTTTATCCTCAATTCTGCAATTTTGCTCTTTTTTTTGAGACTTTGCAGTAGAATAATTTTCATACAATTTCTATATTGTTGTCTATGAAATAAAACAGTAAGTTTTATCCTTCTTGCGATATTATAGTAACATTGTCCACTTCTGTGCCACTCAGACGGCCTTCAAATAAACACTTCAAAAGTTCCATAACAAGTTTGAAAGTAATAAGCAAACGCTGGTTTTCAATAGGAACATGGTCCATTATGAAGTGCATCTCTGATAAAAATTTGGTGAAGCTGTGATGGATCCTTGTTCAGATATTATAGTAACATTGTCCCCTTGTACGCTACTCAGATGGCCTTGAAATAAATATTTTAAAGTTTCATAAAAAATTTAAAATAATCAGAGGAAGCTGGTTTTCAACAGGAACCTGGTCCATCATAAGGTCCTTCTCTGACAAAAATTTGGTAAAGCTATGATGAACATTTTTTCAGATATTATGGTAATGTCATCCTCTTGTGTGCCACTCAGATGACCTTGAAATGAATACTTTTAAGTTTCTTAAAAAGTTTAAAAATTAATAAGAGGAAGCTGGTTTTCAATAGGAACCTGGTCCACCTTGAAGGTGCATCTCTGATAAAAGATTGGCACAGCTACGGTGAATATTTTTTGAGATACCGCGTTAACGTCGACAAGACGGACGGACAATGGAGGGGATAACAATACCCTCAGGCACTTTATGTGCCGAGGGTAAAAGTACGACAGATCAAGGTAACAGTGCTACATTATGTCATTTTGCCAAGAATTTCATAAATGGTCAAAATTCGACAGAAGAATGTGAGCAATATGTACAATAGTACTTCCATGTTTATACAGGTTAGACTGGTTAGCTTATGGAGTGTATGGAGTTTGCACTGCAGAATAGGGTATGGACTTTCGACTCTAGATTAAAAAATCCATGAATTGGGTAACAACAACAATAACAACAACAACAACCAGGAAGTGGTGTTATAAAGACTCTAGTATAAACATGTCAATGTACCATCAGTGTTATTGTTGTGACATGACATTTCTGCTGTTTCTGTGACATAATATGACCATGATGTCATTTTGAATTTTATCAATGTGACATGACATTTTGCCTCAATGTTATAACTATGACATGTCATTTTGCCGTTAATATTGTAACTGTGACATGACACTTTGCCTGAATGTTACTTTTTTGACATGTCATTTTGCCACTAATATTATTACTGTGACATAAAACTATCATTGAGACATGAAATTTGGCCATAAATATTATTGCACTAACATGGCAATTAGCCATAAATATTATTACAGTGACATGGCATTTCCGACTGACTGGCTACTCAATGCTACTGTATGGAGATGGGCATTTTTATACTTTCCAAGCATGTGATTGGCTAATGTCAAGCACTACTTAGTATCAACAAGGCTAATTATTCACAAAAGTATCAACATGTGTTTTATCTGCATACTTAGGTTAACTTTTGCTGGCATTACATTTTACATGCAGTGTCTTTTTATCTCGTATCTCTTTGACCATTAGCGCTCTTTCTGCTAACAAGGCACTGGTAAGCATTATGATGGAGATGTGCATATGGCCTTACAGGATGCCTATGTTTGAAGAGTATGCTCTATTACATTACCTCTTTGACCCGTCTTCAAAACAATGTGTCCGTATTTTAACTTACAAGAAAACTTACAAGTGACCAGTACAGTGCCTACTCCTGTCCTGTCTGGATGTGCTTTGCTTTCAGCAGGGTACCAGTCTATGTATCATTTTAGTTTTGAGTGTTCTATCTTACAAACTGGAGATTTCTCTTCCATTTCTCTAAAAAATCTGCACTACTTTATGATGTACATGTACTCCAAATCTGCACTACTTTATGATGTACATGTACTCTAAATCTGCACTACTTTATGATGTACATGTACTCCAAATCTGCACTACTTTATGATGTACATGTACTCCAAATCTGCAGTACTTTATGATGTACATGTACTCCAAATCTGTACTACTTTATGATGTACATGTACTCCAAATCTGCAGTACTTTATGATGTACATGTACTCCAAATCTGTACTACTTTATGATGTACATGTACTCCAAATCTGTACTACTTTATGATGTACATGTACTCCAAATCTGCACTACTTTATAAATCTGCACTACTTTATGATGTACATGTACTCTAAATCTGCACTACTTTATGATGTACATGTACTCCAAATCTGCACTACTTTATGATGTACATGTACTCCAAATCTGTACTACTTTATGATGTCAAAAAATATACCAATATGCTGTGTGTGAAGAAATTTGGGGCAAATTGATACATTCAGTCAGAAGTGTTCTTTATCATAAAAATAAAAATACCCAACGTTATCATTTGACTTTTACATAAAAGTGTTATATTCATGTAGGGGTGACAATACACTGGTCTCCAGATAAGCAGCATCTGTGAGAAATCATAACTGGCCACATGTACATAGATTTAAACAATACAGTAGTCCCTGTCATGAGAAACCCCTGTCGTGAGAGACCACCCTCTCGTGACAGACCGCTTTTCAGAATCCCAAGTCCTATACTTCCTGTGTTAATATACCTGTCATGAAAGACCATCTGTCTCATAAGACCACTTTTTTGTCGCTGTAGGGGTGGTCTCTGGTGACAGGGACTACTGTATTCAATCATATTACAAGTTCCATATGATGTTTGTACAATCTTAAATGAATGCTTAGAGCAGTGAAGAGAAGCCATCACCTTTGTACACCATCTCAAAGTTGAAAGGCTCCCCGTCATAAATCTGACCCAGATGCATCATAGCAATGATGAGAGACAGCTCCAGAATGGACACTCCTGCAGAAGACAAATGTGACAGCATGAGAAATGTCACTTACATGTATTGTACTTGTCACACTATGGCAGTCAGCACGAGAAATGTCACATATACTTGTCACACTATAGGAGTCAGCATGAGAAATGTCACTTACATGTATTGTACTTGTCACACTATGGCAGTCAGCACAAGATGTCACATATACTTAGAAATGTCACTTACATGTATTATACTTGTCACGCTATGGGAGTCAGCATGAGAAACGTCACATATACTTGTCACACTACAGGAGTCAGCACAAGAAACGTCACATGTACTTGTCACACTCCAGGAGTCAGCATGAGAAATGACATTTATGTGTACATGTACTTGTCATTCTACAAGAGTCATCATGATAAATGCAACTTACATGTACTTGTCACATTACAGTCCTGAGTCAGCATGAGAAATGTCACTTACATGTATTTGTCACATTACAGGAGTCCGCATGAGAAATGTCACTTACATGTACTTGTCACACTACAGCAGTCAGCATGCGAAATGTCACTTCAACATATATGTACTTTTCACATGACTATACTCAGCATTAGAAATGTCACTTTAATAATGTACTTGTCATACTACTGCAGTCAGTACGAGAAACGTCACCTTGAGATCAATCACTTGGGATAACTCCTTAATTAGCAGGTTTGTAGACTTTGTCAACAGCTTGCCTCACCATGCCTTGAGTGCAGCATCATAATCATGCAGAGGAAAGCTGTTGATCTCAATCATCCTTTTCCCTTTGGAGATCCAGGTCTGTGTTACATGACAGGTCTTTTCATGGGAAATTTGAAGGAGGAATCACAGTGGCACCTTAGAT
Organism: Hermodice carunculata; assembly: GCA_964020975.1. Classification (NCBI taxonomy): domain Eukaryota; kingdom Metazoa; phylum Annelida; class Polychaeta; order Eunicida; family Amphinomidae; genus Hermodice; species Hermodice carunculata. The sequence continues at coordinate 4,126,931 of OZ026627.1, forward strand.
TAGTGCAATTTATGCTGTGATTAGCGCTTTAAAAAGTTGAAAAACAAAAGGTCCATGGGCCTAATGCTCTGCTGTCATCTCATGACCAGGTGCTGGTCATCACCGGATGACCTTCACCAAGAAATCACTTCCTGAAAAGCATTCCTTTGATGACCTTGAGAAATCCATCAAGGTCATCCACATGATGCAATATCAAACTTTCACATGATACACATTTGTGGTACATTTGCCTCATTCTTTATCAAAGATATTGAATTAAATGTCCTTTCTTCAAGTGCTTTATGAACTTGAAAAATACATAAAGGTCAAAATCATTGGGTCACAGTGACGCAAAAGTAAGTCACCACATTGTATTTTATGTACAATGTACTGAAGTGCAATTTTGACTGACCGGCTCAATTCTCCTTGCCATTGACATCCAAGCTACACCCTGCTATTACAAAATCACCACTTCCAACTTTACAGGCCTGGTGACCTACAAAAAAGGTCAGGGCTACTGATATTTTATAACATATTAGCATTGGACATGGTCTATATATCCTACAAATTTTGCATATATAATTCAATTATTTTTCAAGCTATGTAATTTTACATCTTTTGAAATATTTTGGCTCATAATTTCCATCACATTATAGGTGCCATGACTGGCATCTTAAGCAATTGAGATTTTGACCTCCTCTGCGGTTCAATTTATTTTCAAGAAGAACTATAACAATAAGGATGTGAGAGTGGTCACAAGATTTTTATATTTTTGACCCATATATTACATAATCCTGTAGGTGGCACCACCAATATTAAACTTGATGCAGACTTTCATATACTTGATAAGTCCTGACAGATGTATGGGACCATCTTGAAAACTGTGGACTGTATTGTGCTCACAAGAAAAAGTTTACAGACAGATGGACAGACATGAGTGATCGCATAAGCTCTGCGACTTGTGGTCAGCAGAGCTAAAAGACTAAGCTTGAAATGGACCACTTGTCAAAGAAAAATTCAGAGTAAAACAGCTTGAGAAATATCAGTATCTGAGCCTTCCCCTTTAATAGACCAAAACTGGCTGCTGGTCAAATACACTGTGCTTCAGGGTTTTCAACTAATTTCAACAATGAGGAAAAAGAGTTTGACTGAGAATTGTAGATGAGACCTATGAAGATAACCTGCCCCAGGTAAACAGCTTTCCTTGGCATGGGTTGGGCACTGAGGTTGGGCACTTAAGTGTCCAACCCATGCCAAGGAAACTTGTTTACTCAGTCTTAATTTAAAGGGAAAGGGTTAATTGTACAACTATATAATATATATTAATCATAAAATCACCAATTTACTTCATTAATTTCTTCACAAATTTGCTAACTTTTGAGAAACTGTGATACATTCATGAACAGTTACAGGAACCAAAAGTTTACTCCCAGCAAGTTATAAAGTACATGCAAGACAAGGACGTGCGGGTCGCATCACTGTCACAGACAGGCCATATGCTCATTTCTCACAAAATTAATATTTTTGACAAATTTAAGTTCACAAATGCCAAACTGGTATTCTTCTAGTACTTCCAGAGCCATATATAAGAAAAATTCCCATACCCCTTTAATAAGCATTCTGTATTTCCAAAATATTAGTAATATCCCGCTTGTGCCCACAGGTACCAGCCCGTATCTTGCCATATCTCACCAAGCGAGACTAGGCAATGAAGACTGCAGTTGGGGCGGGAACGTCATATGCATATCTCCTATGCCTGGTCCTTATGACCACCCAGGTGTTCATTTGCTGACACTGAAATTGTTGTTCTTAACTCCTTTCACTTCAATCAGCCAGACTTTCTGCTTGCTCTGATACCATGCTGGTATCAAAGTGATTAAGCTTCCAGGGGAGAAAAGATTATCTTGAAATTAAAAATCCAATTACATATCATAGGAAATGTTTTCCTGTCACAATTTCCAGGACTCCTGTTCCTCATGATGAAAAATCAAACAAAAACATAACCAAGACAATCACATGGAATCTTATGAGAGGAAAAATAACATCTGAAGCAGAGTACAGTAGTCCCCCTCTTGTAAGGCCCCTCTTACAAAAGGCCACCCCCTCCATGGCGCCCAGGCAGCAAGTATAGGATACTCATTATATTTCCCCCCCCCTCAAGAAAGGCCACCCCTCTTATAAGACCACTACACCAGTCAACAAGCATAGGATATTCATTATATGTTCCCCCTCAAGAAAGGCCACATTTCCAGTGCATCTTGGATGGCCTTATAAGAGGGGGCCACTGTATATTTTATGTTTGGAACGAGTGGGACTCGAACCTGCAACCTTTGGCACCAGTCGCCTAACTGAAATGGGAACTACACATATCCACTGAACCAAATTCCCATTCTTAAAAGAATGGTTCAATGGAGGTAATTATGTGCGAGTTCCATGATAGCAACACGTTTATGCAGTATAAGTACCAAGTATGCATTTTTGACTTCATGGCTAGTTTTCAAGACAGACTTCAAATATGTGTGATAAATATACACAAGCAAGAAGAAAAGTCTAGGTGACCTACCATGAAGCATAGCTGCTTTGGAGTCCATACTGAGTACTTTGGAGGCATCTATTATATCACTGGCCTCCGGTGTGTTGTGACTAGCATCTAACTTGCATACTGGTATCATCTGTAGGCACAAAAAAGCCACTCAGAAAACTCGTATAACAACGCCAACATACAGTCAGACATACAGCCAGTACAAGATGTGTCAGATTTTCAAATGAATATAAGCTGAAGAAGTCGATACAGAAATGGCATACTGTAAATTCACTGAAAAATTTTCCTGCATTTTCATTTTTGCTTATTTCATTGATGGCACTAAATTGTGAAAATAAATACACAATGAAGCACTGATTTAAGACTGAGTCAACATCTTTTCTCTGGGCACTTTCCGTGCATTGCGCACTGGAATCAGGAATAATTTTATTTGATCAATATACAGTGTATTACGACATTATCAGTTTATATCGTACAATAATGAACAATATATTGATACGGGAGACTCGTATAGAGGTAATTATTTTACTGCTATCAAGACAGTGTCCCAAGGAAAGCAGGTATTTGAACAAAAGATATCTTCATAAGGAATTTGCATTTTTTAACCATTATATGTTTATTGGTAATGAGAAAATGGCTATAGCTGTGATAAGCACTTTAAGGGTTAGCATAGGTTTAATGGAAACTACATGTAGGCAAAAGTAGTGAAATAAAAATTTCAGTTAAAAGACACAAAAAATGAGAAAATAAGTAGATATACATTTACGGTAATTCACTCTTTCCGTGCCAATCATGTCTAAAGTCAAACTAGTTTGAATTATCATTAGGATCTCAGATTCGTATTCCTTATAAAAAGACTTTTCATTCAAGTACCAGCATGCCTCTAGTTCCACAGAAAATATTGCAGGTCAACAGGTTTTCTCGGTGTTCATTGGGTGCATTGTGCCCAATGTGCGTCAAGAAAAACTGTTGACTCAGTCCAAAATGTGGCACTTAAAGGGTTAACTGTCTGAGTGGTCAGAAATTAAAGGCTTCCTGTAACTTGAACGAAAGGTCTTTTTTTGAAAAATATAAATGATTCTGGAATCATTAGGTACTTTTACAAGTATGGGTTTTATTATGGTTATCACTGAGACTGTCAAACTTGCTCAGGTCAACATCCGAAGTCTAGTGTTTGACTAATAACTTTTGATACATACCAGCATTTGCTGTAAAGCTCTAACGTCTTGGTTCAGTTGATGCTGTGTCCGCAACACATCCATCACAGACGCATCCTGTGACAGGTTCTATTGATCAGCAAAATACAACAACTGCTGAGTCATTTCATATAGGGGAAATGAAAATTGGGCTGGCTGTGTGATGCATGACTGTGGTAAACATTTGTCCTAGGTTGTTATAATACTTTTTTAAGTGCAGTTGAAGTTTCTTACCATGGAAGTTTACCAGTGGTTTGCATGATAATATCATATTAGTGACATTTTTTTCTTGATATGGATGAACCTAAAAGATTAAAGATAATCTTCAGATACTTGGAAATGATTTAGATCACTAAAACTATCATACAAATTACTTTTACAAAATTTTGTAATATACTGAAATTCCATGCATATCATTTTTTTTCCACGTTTGAAATAGCACACATGCTCACACGATGACTATGCAAAATATTATTAGTTATTCACTGTTTTAGTGTGAAATACAGGAAGTATCTCCCCCAAAGACAGCTGTATAACCCTCGGCTTCGCCTCGGGTAATACAGCTGTCTTGGGGGAGATTCTTCCTGTATTTCACACTAAAACAGTGAATGACGATTTTATCCCATTTTTGATGATGTAATTTCATGCCCAAAAATTACACATGTTTGACCCGCTGCTGCTGCAGTTCACTTCACAGTCCGCCATCATGTTGTCGTCTGCAGCGCGTCAAGGCTTGTATCGCATGACAGAGACTTCTGGTGGCTGATCGATGCACTAACCAGATAGGGAGATACAGCGAACAGCGAGAATATCGCTGTATTCCCCGGCCAGTTACGAGAATACCGCTGTATTCCCCGGTCAGTTTCAGGAATCGCGCTGTATTTCACCTTTGCAGTAATTAATGCACAAATAAGGGTAATACAAAGAGTGTACCATAGCTATTAACCAATCAGAAGCCAAGGATTCTATCAAAAATGGGATACAGGATATCAGATACCCTATTATGATTGCTGGCAGCACCTGCTTCATGTGTCACATGACATTTTTGACCAATGAATGATGCAAGTTTCTATTCCCAAGGTGCCCACACCTGCAATAGATAGATACTTTGGGAAGATACCTGTGGTGCCACCTACAGGCAGCATGCTCCACTACAATGCCAGGTGACCTCTTATGGCAACGCTTGTTAAACATACATATTTTAACAATATGCTGCTGTGTTTTTACATTGTCATCAGTGCTTTGTGAGTATACTGTGTCAGTCTCTTAGTTCAGAATATAAAGATCACTCCTTACTTGGATGTGTTTATTCCACTCTTTGGCAAATCTCTGGTCCACGAAGCTTGCTGGCAATGACAGTAAGTCCACAAACATGTCAGTGTACTCTGTGAAGGTAAACTGTGGCAGCAGATGTAACTGACGATGAGAGAACCTCGACTTTACTCTCTTCTCCAGTAGCTCTGTCACGTCCTGAAAAAACATAACTCTGTTGTACGGTGGACCTCACTGGAGAAACGTGTATGTTTCATGTCCTTTGAGCACCTCTGGTGCTCAGAACAAAAAAAGCTGCAGTCATCCTGACTGTACATGTATACATGTACCTATAATTAGGATATTACAGCTCAAGTAACACAATGATATCAAAACAGAGCACATTTGTATAATTGAATCATTTTGGAATCAGTCTTGTGAGGCCCTTGAATGGGATTAAAAAAACATTTTTTCCAAGTCACTTCAACCATGAGCAGAAACCAGGTGCACAGAGAATCTTACATGGCTGAGAGTGAGTTACTATTTTTCTGTCATGAGGGATCGTTGTTGGTGGGGAAAATCATGAGTGCAGGTCACTAATGATTTTCCCCACCAACAACGATCCTGAGTGAGAGCAAAATAGTAATTCATTCACCATCCGTGTAAGATTTTGTTTATTATATGATTAATTGGGTTACTATCGCAAAACATATGCCCTAGGCCTACTTTCAACGCCGGCCTGGTGTGTCCGGTTTGTTCACGTTCTTCGCGGCCATTCCACGTCACGCGTGACGTATAATCAAACATCACTTGTACACATTTGATTTGATGTCTAAATGTCAATGCATCATGTCACTGATGCAGGCATGTCACAATTTATTTGTAACAATGTTTACGTCATGTGATCTACAGTAAGGTACTACTTTTGAATTCACTCTGAAAATGGTAATTTACCCTCAAACATAAAAGGAAAATAATTCTCATTCAAGAGTTTCTTCCCAGAAAATGTATCCTTTCTACAGCATTGTATGGGAAACATCTTTTAGGTGATACTTTAGCATTTCGAGGACTGACTAATGCCATGGTTTGTAGCCCAGAACAGGTCAAATTCTAATCAGGGCAAGCAAAGTTTCAAAGCACTTGAAATATGGTCAACCAAAAAAGTTGCATTTTTACAAGCAAGGTTTGAATGGATGGATAAGTGAGTTAAAATTGGGCAAATAAAATCAAAACTTGCCCTGAGACACTGGAAGAATTGGATACCATGGTTTGTACATGCCATTCACAAAACTACATGTATGTTTAACTTACACTTTTTTTATGTGTGTGTGTATTTATAGGTTATCACATGGTTGGGTCTGTATCAGTGCCTGTCCACCCTTGGCTATACAGAAATGGAGCATTGTGTGCTGATGTAACTTGTGTCAGCTTCCCTTGAGCCTTCAGGTCTTGGACCAGTAAATCAAACCTAATAGAGTTACATGTTAAATTGGCTATATTTGTCAGCTTGTCTCGGACATTTAAAAGTTTCGTTGACACTATACCTGTTATTTTTCTGAAAGTTTACTTCAATGACACTTACATTATCAATAGAAAATGGGGGTCAAAACCGATTAACTTTTTTGCTACTCGCGCATTTGTTTATGCTTACCTCCATAGCTACAGTTCCGAAGCAAACCTTAGTGAAATATTAATCCAACAAGATTTCGAGTTCAAGGATTAAATGTTGAAGTGACCCCCTTCCCAAATCCACAGATAATCAGGCATATTTATTCCCTTTATATGACAAGAAATGGATAAGAGTGTCTCTGCTTCCTAATTTTTAATAGCCTGTTACCTGAGGTCCTGTATTCATTGCGTGACTGAAAGTTCTGACACAGCTGCATCCGCAGCGTATTTACTGGCCCAAGACCTATAGGGCCATCTGTATTGGGGGACCTTCACAGATACCAGCACAGGACACATGTATGATATCCAGGGCTATATAAGCATTGAGTGGTATTAAGTGTACAAACACACATATAGTAGAATATGTGTCTTAAGGCAATATCTTAGGTGTCAGGCATACCATGTATCTGTTCTTATCAACATTTGCTTCAGATTTAGCAGGGACGGTCACAAATTGTTACAGATAACCCTTGATTCCTATATAAAGTAAGATAAAGTATACATTTTCTGAAAGCTACATAACTGAGGATTCTGTTAATAACAATTTTATAATGCTAGTTAATGGCAATGGTTACATAAGAATTACACATAAGATTGTCATAGTTTACCACAATTATTAATTCAGCCCATCCAATTTTGAAGATAGGGACCTCAAATCTGCAGCAAACTAAACTTTGAACAATGAGTCCAAAAACGTATCTTAGATTTTTAAAATTTGGTGCTGTTTTGTAATCAAAGTCAGTTAAAAGTAGCTTTCTTTTCATGTTTTATCTTCCTAACTTCAAACATCTGTATCTTGGGAACAGCAAAAAATATTTAAAATTTGGGACATAATTTTTCATTTGCAGTGGGTGCCACAGGTTGCCATAAATATGATGCTGAAATACATAAATATACATTCTGAGACAAAAATTCCCTTGAAAGTGCTGATTTAAGACTGAGTCAACAGCTTTCCTCCAGACACTTTGCAAAGTGTTTCGAGGAAAGCTGTTGACTAAGACTACTTTTTGCTTTAGACTACGCTTGCTGGTATTTGAATGAAAGGTATCTTCATGAGGAATTTGAATTTTTTAACCATTATATGTTTAACGGTAATAAGAAAAACGACTGAAGCCATGATTAGCACTTTAAGGGTTAATATCAAAGAATGACATTGACTTATCTACACTTTTATAATTGCTGTGCAAACACTGCTTTTCAGAAACATTATCAAAGTTATGCAGCATGAATCTTTAGTTTATATGCGTTCTAAAAGTGTATCTACAAATTTTATTGTAGTTTTTAAATACATTTACAGTGTTATATGTAGAAAAGAATCAGTCACCATTGAGATTACTGATAACCCATTGTATATATCTAAGTGACTACCCATGGGGCCAAGCCAAAATACTTCCTGACAACTAAACACAAATAATCCAATAGCATATAGAGAGCAAGGTGGAACATTGGGCCAGCAGTGAATATCCCAGGGTGTTCACTTGATTGTATAGTCAGTGCCTTTGTTCGTACGCTAATCTGGCCTCAATATCACTTCCCAAGTGGTTCAGTGTTATTACAGGGGTCAGTAAGGTATTAGTACAATGGCAACATATCTCACAGTTGTGAAATTAAAGGTGCAATATGTACTAGTTTGTTTGCTTGTTTTTTTTTTTTTTTTTTTTGGTGCTTAGCCCTAAGGACCTTGAACTCTTTAAGTGCCAAATCCTGGATTGAGTCAACAGCTTTTCTTGGCGTGCATTGGGCATGAGAAAAGCTGTTGACCTGGGATATTTTCTCTGGAACTTGAGGCATACTGGTACTTGAATGAAAGGTCTTTTTACGAGGAATACAAATCCGAGATCCAGATGATAATTCAGACTAGTTTCACTTTAGTAGATCGACTTTAGACAGAAAATGATGAAAAATTGCAGGGAGGACCTGGGTGTGATCAAAGCAGGGAGATACACTGCAGGTGACCAAGAGGCTTCAACTGCTTTAAATTTATTCATCATTAGCTCTCTAGAATCTCTTGTACTACACTCGTCATTCCTACAACGACTGACACACAAGGTCCACTGTTACTATATCGTTTCCATAACTGGGCCTTGGCATTAAATATTTTAAAGGACACAAAAATTCCTTACTTAAGCAAATATTGACATATGAATGGAGTAAGTTAATAATAAATGGAAGAATGACGTTTGACGACATTAAGCAAATGATACAGGGAACTGACAGCAACTGCTTCCTATGGCCTCCAGTACCCTGGAAGTGACTTCCCTAAACTTAAGATAAGGGTGTGCACCTTAGCCTTTCAGACACCCACCCCATTTTAGGGCACTTCCACTAACAAGAGGCCCGTGGGCCTAATGCTCTGCTGACAACCATCACCTAAAAATCATTTCCAGAAATGTATTTCCTCCATGACCACAAAAATTGATGAAGGTCATCCATTTTATACAATATCAAACTTCCACAAGTGCCAAACTCCATTATTACTCCGTCACGGTGACCCAAAAAGTATGTCACCAAATACAGTTTTATGTATGATGTAATCAAGTGCAATTTTGATCTGGAGGCTCAATTCTCTTTGCCATTGATGTCCAACCTGCACCCTGCCATCACAAAATCACCTCTTTCAACTTAACAGGCATGGTGACTGCACAAAAATTGGTCAAGGTCACTGATATTACATAACATTCTAATACTGGACATTGTCTATATATCTTATAAGTTTAGCAAGTCTTATCCAATTACTTTTCCCGATATGGAATTTTGTATCTTAAAATCACATTTTGGCTCATTATTTCCATCAAACTATAGGTGGCACCACTAGTATCATTAGCAACTCAGACTTTGACCTCTCCTCTGCAATCCCACCACATTTTGTGAAGATCTGCCCACAAGTGAAGATGCTAGAGTGTTCACAAATTTTTATATTTTGCCCCTATGTTACATAATATTGTAGGTGGCACCACCAATATCGAAAGGGACCTAGATTTTCATACACCCTATAAGTCCTGAAAGTTATATTGGGCTAACTTGAAAATTGTGGACAGTATCACGCTAACTAGCAAAAGTTTACGGATGAACAGACACAAGCAGTTGCATAAGCTCTGCAACCTTTAGTCAGCAGAGCTAAAATGGATACCTTTGTGAGAGAATTTTTAACCAAAATAGTACAAATATAGGGGGGGGGGGGGAAAGGGCATGAAACGTGCTCTGTGAGGGAAATTTTGACTATTGAAGGGATATAATTTTAAATTTTGGATCACAAAAGGGGGAAAAAACTTATTTTGGGAATTTTTGAAAAAATAATGGACCTTTGCTTGGAAAATTTTGCTGAAACAAAAGGGACCTTCAAAGTGGCACATACTCACTATGATCACTGATGCCCCCCCCCCCCCCCCCCCCCCCCCCCCCGAGCTTTGGCTATCAATTTCAAGCCCTGCATGACATTGGGTGATGCAAGTTTTATCTGGTCACATCAGCTAACTATGACCCAGCAAGAGGGTTAGCCCTTCTCCCAGAAATTGGCAAATATCTCTCAGTAATATTTGCTTGTTGTGAATTGAGATTCATCGGCATGTGGCCAAAGAAAAACACTCTTTTGTCACAGCTTTCTATCAAGTAATTCCATAGATTTATACATGTGAACTATGCAGTTCTCTACATGTGGCAATAATACAAAAAAAGAATGTGCTGCATTTATTATGCTGATATTAACCTATTTTGTTGGCAGAAAATTCTGATACCCACACTATTAACGGAGGTCTAAATGTGAACAAACAAACAGAGCTTCATGATTACCGATCAACAATGACTGGGAGAACTCACAATGTGCACAGGTAAACCAGCTGCAACACATGTTGCACCATGGCAGCAACTGGTCAAATATTGGTGTAAGGTTTTACGTTATGTCATAGGAATTGTCCTGCCTGGATATATTCTCTTGACTCTTTTCCCCTTAAACCAGGCAAAAACCGCCGGTGGTCAAATGTATTCTGTTTTCGTGTTTCACACCACTTTCAACAGCAATGAAAAACAATTTGAATGCGAATTGTGCTAAGTGTCCAACCCATGCCAAGGAAAGCTATTGACTCAGTCTTAATTTAAGGGCTGGGGTGGGGTGGGGGTGGGTGGGGAAGGGGTAAACTCAAACCTGTCGATAGGAACACCTCTGTTGCGGTTCATGCTGGACTGTTTTGTGTTACTCAGCCCAAGTCCCATCAACACACTCTTGAAGTCACTTTTACTTCTACTTAAGAACTACCTGTTTTCAGAGACCATATTTTAAAGGTTCTATATGGGTGGTTCTATAAAGACTGCCTCCAGATAGATACCTGTTCTAACAGGCCACCTTGATGTCATGACCACAGTTGGACATGTGACTTTGGTGCTTTGCCTGCTCTGTAGGACCACCTTCATGTGCCGAACTCTTTCAGTGCCAAGTTTTGGACTCAGTCAACAGCTTTCCTTGGCGAACTTGGCCAAAGCTTGCCAAGGAAAGCTGTTGACCTGGACCATTATATTCTATGGGACTATAAGCATGCTGGTACTTGAATGAAACGTCTTTGTACAGAGAATATTAATATAGCATCCAATTTGATAATTTGGAGATGTTCATCTTAAGCACTTCGACTTAAGTTGCAGTTAGCAATGAAAGAGTTAAATGGCAGATACCAAAGTATACTTTTGTGGTCAATACATCATAGGAGTGGGGGACTGGGTTCTCTTAAACTGCTACACGTAATCATTTTGGTCTGATACAGGATATGTAAAATAAGAAAATTTAGAAACATTAGCACGTGTGAAGTACATTGTAAAGAAAATAAAGGGTTTGCCATTACACAGGTATGGTAAATAAAAATGTCCAGTAAACAAACACAGAAATCCCTGTTACCCCATGCAGCATAACCCCTGGGGTATCCAGGCTGCTATTAGCTCAAATGACTGCCCAGCTAAACACTTGTTGTCAAGCTGGGAGAACCAACAGCCAACAAAGGAGCCATTGACCCAAATGCTCTGTTGCACTTGACTGAAAACCCATCTGAGCTTGAATCGATACGCCTGCATAAGTCGTACAAACCAGCAGGCACAGACCTTGGCAACTTACAAGACAACATTGATGGCTGACCAGCGAGCAGCTTCTTTCACAACCTTAAACTCTGTTCAAGAAGACCACTCTCTCTGGCCCCGGCACAGTGCTTTTTGTGGAAACCACAGCTGCAGTTGAAACAGAGTTTTCTGAGTCGAGAGGAAAGGGTAAGAATGGAATGGATTACATATGAATGTATATAATATTTTATACAATGAAATCTCCCTATTTAGACAGGAAGGAGGGATAAAATGTGGTCTTAATATGGGATATAATTTAAGTAAAAAACAAAAGAGGGATATTTATTTAACCCAATTGTTTTTTTTTCACATATTCACTGATAAAAAATATCATCAAGTGACTGGGCCCAAACATTCTACAGCTTATTGGCATTAAATAACCGATATATTTTACAATTGTTTATTTGATGAAAAATATGCAAATAACTTCAAATGCAGTACAAGGGTAACTGTTGTCAAGTAAACCTTCTTGTTTCTGTAAAACAGCTTTTTGAAGACACTTGATATATTTCTTCATTGATTGAAATATTTCCATTTTAACTCTTTCATGCCAAATTTTGGACAAGGTTAACAGCTTTTTTTGGGGAGTGTTGGGCGCATTGCGCCCAATACGTGCCGAGAAAAGCTGGTGACCCGGGATATTCTCTCTGGAACTATAGGTATACTGGTACTTGAATTAAAGGTCTTGAAGGAACTTAACCATTAAAGTGCTAATCATAGCTATAACAAGTCATTATCACATCATCATTAAACATATAATGGTTAAAAGATTCAAATTTCTCATGAAGATACCTTTCATTCAAATAGCAGCAAGCCTAGTCTAAAGCAAAAAGTAGTCTTAGTCAACAGCTTTCCTTGGTACACTTTGCATGCAAAGTGTCCTACGGAAAGCTGTTGACTCAGTCTTAAATCAGCACTTTAAGGGTTAACCCTTCCCCACTCAAAATGCCCCAAACTGCCAAGAAGAGCAGATGTCATCTGCTCATCCATGTTTCTTGAATTTGGTTTGCTGTGTCAAAATTTTGTACACATGTAAAGTCATTCCATACTATGGTGACCTGAGCTCTTGGTCAGTGGTTCTGGCACTGCCTGGCAAGTCATGCTACAGCTGCTCTTGCGGCAGCTGCAGCATGACTTGCCAGGCAGTGCCAGAACCACTGACTTGAGACTATAGGCATGTTGGTAATTGAAAGAAAGCTCTTTTCACAGAGAATTTAAATATACAATTGTCTTCTTAAATCTAGGTAAATATACGGAAAAAATCAGGGACTGGTATAGAATGAGTTAAACGCAAGACATGTTCAGTAGACCCATATGCCCTGGCAGTGGGTCAACAGCTTTCTTTGTCATACTCTGGTGCCATGTACCCATGGTGCCGCAAGGAAAGTTGCTGAGTCTTAAATTTATGAGGAAGGAGTTAAAGAGCTGTGTTGTGGTGTTAACACCGCATCATTAGTGTAACGTGTGAGACACTCTCGTGTTAACACCACAATCATTCTCTTTGCACTTTAAACCGATCGATGTCAACAGGTCCAAGTGATACTGGTGACTTACATACAAGCTATTTATTATTTTCTACATGTATGTTGTCCTCTGATGTTGAATCCTGTGAACAGACATTTTTAGGAAATCTTGATTTTTTTATCAGGGGCTCTGCAGTCTGAAAATAGCAGCTTTGCTTAGCCTCTTTTAATCTTGCTGCCAGATATTTAATCTTGGGAGACACTAAAAGTTACAAAGTTGTGGGGTTTTTTGTTCTGTTTTTTTTGTTTGTCTGTTTTGTTTCTTACAAATTTAACCCTTTGTAAATAAATTTAACAATCTCAGTGCTGCTGACTTGCCAAACTTAAAATTTAGGTGATGGAAAGTGAAATTCAGGGAGATCGATAAATATTAATATGAGATATACAAGGAAAATACATACATTGATGAAATTCAGTGAGGTGCCTTAAAATTGTCCAAAATATGCTTGTTCAAGAATTTTCAACATAAAATTCCGGGATCCTCCCAGGTAATCAGATGTCAGGTAATTTGGGAGGGTTGACAACACGGCAATCTCTGTAATTATCATATTTTAAATACATATGGTGCATCACGGGTATACTTAAGCTTATAGTAAATTGTGTCAATTTACAGAAAATGGACTCGGAAGGCTTTTCGTACCTGGACGAACTGCGAGAGCAGTTAAATGCACAAAAGAACAGACAAGCAAAACTATCTGATCACCCGAAGCCAGACCAACAGCCAACACGCCCAGCTCCAAAAACTGTCTCATTTCAGCTTCCTGAGGATGACCAACCAAAGACTCCAGTTTTGAAACCTTCTACTGTAGAACAGCCAAAACATTCGACAGTAGCACAACCAAAAGCTATTGACCAATCAAAGATTTTTGAATGTGCAACATGTGGTAGCTCATTTATAAAGATGAAAGATCGTGATTGCGGGCATCAGCTTCACCATCGCCATCTGATGACAGAAAAAGGCAATCAAGATATGTTGTGGTGTACCACATGTCGCCAGGTAGACCTGATCCAGTCCCCTCGTGGGGCACGACAAACGGACATGCTTAAAGACCTTGAACAGTTGTGTCCTGAGTCCAGCGCTATGCCCGCCTCATACCGCTTTACCTATAACTTAAACCGCAAAAACAAAAAGAAAAGTGATGGTGTTAAGCTCAGGCAGATCAAAATTGCCTGGTGTGACTTGTGTGGTGTTGTAGAGCTTAAGACTCGTCTGGTGCAGTATTGTGTACACTGTAGTAAGCGCATGTGTAGTACCTGCTCCATTACACATAATACACATCCTGTCAAGAGAATGCACCCGATTGTCAAACTGAGCATGAGGACAGGGCTGTTATGAAAAAAACCCTCACACAATCCTGATGCTTAAGTCTGATTACAGTTCAGTACCTCACAGACTTGTATCTTATCCACATGGTGTGCAAGGCACTGTGTACTTCACATCGTGGCTCAGCCTACAGTACAGCTCTCGCAAAGTGGACCAGTCCCATGCTAGCCCACAAATTTGATGCTCGCACAAATTTGGCGTGTGAGTAGCTACGTGCACACACCACTGATGAGCCTAAAATGCACTTGTTTGCCTTCTGACATGCCACACGCTAGCCCGACATTTTTTACAGCCAGTGAGTTGCAGCCAACAAATAATGCAGCAAAAAAAACCTGCCTCATGCTAATTGTGCAAAATGCCTGTTGAGTAACTGGATAGCATTCCCAACAGTTTCAAGATCAGCCCATAGCCAGATGCAAGCATGAAACTGTACGTTAAAATTACAAGCCTGTTTTCAAGCTGATGTGTCGGTAAGTCACGAGAGTAGCATTTTGGTCGACTTTGTGAGAGCTACACTGTACATGCACCCTGCTGGCAGCCATGAACGCTTCTGTTACCAAACATACATGTATTCAGACATGGAGATTGCTTAATTTTGACATCAGTAACATCTCTTCTAAAAGTAATGTTACTGTAAGTGTATTTACGATATCATTCACCTTACAGATGCTTATTCTAGAAATGCTAGTCAGAGTTCACATCAAAACACTGGATTATAACCCACAAACTATACAAAGGCATGTGATTATGACACATCAATAAAAATTGTTGATTCTTTAGAATTAAAAGTGTAAAACCTGTTTTAAGAAACCACTCCAAGGGCAGGCCACACAGTGGTCACATAAGGCAGGTGGTCTCTCAATAGATGTGGAATAGCATGGGGAAAATGGCAAAAGGGACATGGTGAACATGGTCTGAAAAGGCAGGTGGTCTTTTCTTCCGGTGATAACTCAAAACAGGTTTCAATGTATTTGTATTTTCTAAGCCCAATGATAGTGATTACACATTGATAAAACCTGATCCCCTGGCTATCAGTGGCATGACCAGAGTCAAGGTGGGTCAACTGGAAATTGCTTTAATTTCGCTGTATTCTTATTTTTGCTCATTTTGCTGACGGCACAAAAGCATGAAAATAAAAACACAGTGAAATAGTATTTAAACATTGTTGAATGGGAATTATGCCCAAAACAGTAAAATTAAAACTACAGTGAAATGTCAAGAATAGAAAAACCGTGAAAATATATACACGTGAAAATAAAGTAATTAGCAGTGGTCACAACAATGTTGAATTATCTAAATTTGTCACTTGTTTATTCCTGAAATCACTCAGCACTGAATATACTCAAGACAATGACTTCAAATGATATTATGTTGTTTATATTATCATATACACTCAGCCATCTTTAGAGTGACATTTGTCATTATGGAGTCATCTTCTGATGGCGGGTGGGGGGGGGGGAGTGCTGGCAACATCCACGTTGGCTTCATTTTGCACACAACACATTCAAATAACAGCTATAGCCATTTTCAGGCGGAACTGGTACACATTCTTTGCATTTATTATTCCTTACACTGACAAAGGTGCCACATGTATGTGAGTTATTATGGGACATATAAAAAAAGTCTATAGAGGGGGTAAAGGGGTTTTACATATTTGTGTAGTGGGTATTTTCATTTATGGTACTTGCACACTGAAAGCCCTGATCTTCCATATTATGTAACAACCATTATTTCTATTTTCCATACCTTATCTCTTTCCGTGCAAATTACGATTAAAGTCGATCTATTTTTGTCAAACTAGTGTGAATTATCATTAGGATCCCAGATTCATATTCCTCATAAAAAGACCTTTCATTCAAGTACCAGTATGCCTATAGTTGCAAAGAAAATACCCCAAGTCAACAGCTTTTTCTCAGTGCTCACGCATTGTGTTCAATGTGCACCGAGAAAAGGTGTTGACTCAGTCCAAAATTTTGCACAGTGAGAGTTAAACAGATGCAAAATTATTACCTTTATCAGCATATTAGGAGCCCCCATTAACCCCCCTTGTCCATATATGTTCTGTGCAAGGAACAAGCACCTGCATATTTAGCTGTATTTTGGGGGATTGAGTCATTGAGCAGATTATGAACCATACTTGTAATCATTATGGATTTTTATGAATGTGCAGCACACACTGGGTTTAACTGGCCTGGTATATACACAGAATACATATTTCATTTGACTTGACCTCCATTTATACCTGCATGTCCCGATTCTTACAATGCCAGGTGCTACCAAAGACCACCTCCAACATAAAACCACACATTTTTTTAGACCACTCTTTGAGTACTCATTACTGTATTTCTCTGTTATCTTTATTTTAAGACCACTAACAGTATAAGAGTTAACCCTTTGTGCTGGCATAGTGGGCAGTTCTATATAGCAGGTTCCACTGGAATGGCAAAAATAGATAGCAGCAGACAGCGATGAGTTCTTTGTACTGAAGGTTGACTGTATATTTGTACCTGTATAGAGTGTATACTTCATACATATAAAAAAAAAAAAAAAAATTCTAGGACTACTGAGTTTTACTTTTATTTTCCTCTTAAAATGAGTGATCTTTGCTCAAAAGTGCACACCTTTTAATGCATGGGGTTCCATTAAAAGGAGATATATTTAGCAACTCCCTATTCAGTGCTGTCCGACTGAAAATCTCTGTAGCAAAATTTTCTTTACTTATGCATTTTTTCCACTTCTTCACATAAGAAACATTTATTTTTGAGAAAATTTGTAGCAATTTTGATGAGCACTGTAGCAAAATTTTGCTACAATGCTCCAGTTGGACAGCCCTGCTATTTGATTGTTTTACATCACAAATTGGAGCTATTAATGGGTGTAATATGTATTTATGGTGTCAAGTCATCATGGATACTTGTACAGCCCTCCATGTCTTGTGTTATATATGTTACCCTCCATCTGTCCATGTCAATGGTCATGAATACTTGTACAGCCCTCCATCTGTCCATGTCAACGGTCATGAATACTTGCACAGCCCTCCATCTGTCCATGTCAATGGTCATGAATACTTGTACAGCCCTCCATCTGTCCATGTTAATGGTCATGAATACTTGTACAGCCCTCCATCTGTCCATGTCAATGGTCATGAATATTTGCACAGCCCTCCATCTGTCCATGTCAACGGTCATGAATACTTGTACAGCCCTCCATCTGTCCATGTCAACGGTCATGAATACTTGTACAGCCCGCCATCTGTCCATGTCAACGGTCAGCCCTCCATCTGTCCATGTCAACAGTCATGAATACTTGTACAGCCCTCCATCTGTCCATGTCAATGGTCATGAATACTTGTACAGCCCTCCATCTGTCCATGTCAATGGTCATGAATACTTGTACAGCCCTCCATCTGTCCATGTCATGAACACTTGCAGATCCCTCCATCTGTCCATAAAAAGGGTCATGAATACTTGTAAAGCCCTCCATCTGTCCATGTCATGAACACTTGCAGAGCCCTCCATCTGTCCATGTCTTGTTATCCCCTGCAGGTTAATCTGTTGCTCTGTGTTGTGCTGTTTTCCTCCTTTCTCCATGGGAGGGACAGGTTATCGCCCCTTTTTCCCAATTGCTATTATCTAGATCTATGATAACTTGATGAATATGTTGTTAAATATGATATGTTTCCACCAAATTTAAGACGCAAGCAATTTTATCAACTTCTGACAAAGATATGAGAACTTGTACACAAGAAAATAAGCAATTTGCAGTTCACTCCATCAAAGTATGACAGTTTGTAATGGGTCCATACATTCTGCCTGCATGAGTAACACTCACTTCAGTGTTCACCTACCAAAAGTGGGTATTTCTTTTGCAGAAAATGAAGGTGTAAAAGCACAAAAGAGCTTATCATGGCCAACTGCTTGCGATATCCCAACATTCCTTTCAGGATCCCTGTACCATGTGATTATCACAGGTTTCATTGTACATGACTGGCTCTGAATACCCAGCAGGCATTGCACATGAATTTGTCTGCTAAACTAGCCCTAAAAATACATGCCTGCAATAGCTTAGTTCCGAGATAGGGACAATTTTTGCCACTGGTGGCGCTGACTACTATGTTCCCGCGAAGTCACGGACGTTTCTCCAAGTCTCAGGGGACACTTTCAAGTCTCGCCATTTTTCCCCATTGGGGTAACACGGGAAAGCTGGTGTCATTTTTTTAGCGCCGGTTATTTCAATAACCTACAAGTGTAACTACAAGAAAGCATGCCAGTGTACAACTGTAAGATACCAGGATGTACCAAAGATAGCAGAAAACACGGTCACTATGAAAAATATTGACACAAAACCTGAGACAAAACCTATACAAATTGGGGCCTGCATTGTGGTATAACTAACCATGCATTAAGTCACCCTTGATTGACTCGGTGAGTTCTGAGGTATTAGCCTAGGGCGCACTTCTGCCAGTGCTTTGAAGATCCTCGCGCTTGGCTGACCACTAACCAGATTAGCGCTTGACGGGTGCAATTAGAAATTAACAGTAAAGCACCTGACTTAAATTCGCAATACACTGTCTGCAAACTTTGTTACCTGATCACTGGCACACTGTAGGCCTTCAAGCATTTTCAGATCAGCTGTTATTATTTGTTTAAGATTGGCGACATTAAACAATAAATCAATATCGAATAATTATTATTAAAGCTAGTGTGGATGACCCCTTCTTCCGTGACTATTCCCCAGACCTGGTTCAGTGCCTCGCCTTGCGAAGTTGGTCTTGTACAAAGTGCCTTCACATACAAAAGTTTGCATGGAACAAAGTTGGACAGCACGTGTAACTTAACCCCATGGATGTGCCCCTGTTCCGCAAGTTGGTAGCCCCTGGATTCGCGGTACTTCTGAACATTCTTGGGTGTCCAGTCACATTTGCTTATTAGGTAGGCAATCTTTAGAAACTTCTTAAGGTCAACCACTTTCATCTTTGAGAATTTGTCGAGTAGTTCATTTTCCGTCTGTTCAATCACGTTAATCGCCGCTCCGTCGTCCGTATTTCCCACCATGTTTACTGAAACTGAACGATCACTGTTCTGTTCTGTTCTGTGGTGGGATTTTTTTTGGCTGTCTGTCGATATGACAAAGTTAGCCAGGATGGGTTTTGTTATTCTTAAGTAGGTTATGGGTTCCGGTAGTGCAGAAAATTTGAGTATATTTGATTGTATGGTACGGGGAGGGGGAAGTCGTCAGGCCACGGGGGGGGGGGGGGCAAGGGCCTAGTGGCCACCGTCCTGAAAGACAAACCCGCTCCACAGGCTAGACAAAGTGTTTTTTTTTTGGTTTGTTTGTTTTTTTTAATCATAATTATTTGTTATATGGGTTCCTCGCGGGCGTAGGCGCCCTCATGCAGGTTACGGGGGGGGGGGGGGGTAGAGCCTAGTGGCCACCGTCCTGAATGGGGCAATCCCAGAACGATCACTGTTGCATGTCGGTTCTCTTATGGGTTTCGCAGTCACGCTGTGTTGGTCACGGCCTACTATTATTCCGGGAGAGCTTGACCACGGAATTGCGTTACCAAGCATGTCGGGCATGCGCGGAGGGAAAAAATCTACCATGCGAAGCCTGGTGTTAAAAAAAATCCCTAACTCGGAACGCCTGTATTTCTTGCATCTTGTAGGCTGTAGTTGTGTGGCTGAGCAAGACCACAGCCAAATAATCTTTCAGTGCCAATCACGTCTAAAGTCGATCTACTAAAGTGAAACTAGTCTGAATTATCATTAGGATATGAGATTCATGTTCCTCATAAAAAGACCTTTCATTCAAGTACCAGCATGCCTCTTGTTCCAGAGAAAATATCCCAGGTCAACAGCTTTCCTTGGCCTGCATTAAGTGCATTGTGCCCAATGTGTGCCGAGAAAAGCTGTTGACTCAGTCCAAAATTTGGCACTTAAAGAGCTAAGTTATGGAGTGCACAGGCAAAGGATAAAACGTATGACACAAGAATTTGCCTGCTTCACTCTACGTGACACTTGTGCCTTCAATTTCTTTGCATGTGGTGGCTATAATTGCCTGGACCAGCAAAACTACAACCAAACAAATTAAGCATACAGATATATGTATTTTCTTATATTCTTAGTTAGTGACTTTTACATTTACCATAACTATTCACTGTTTCATTTGCCATCAGCATTGTTTATATTAATTGTTATACTGGGTGGCTCCCAAGATAGCGACATCAATGTGTCTTAACGGGAGTCTCGCAAGCCACATCAACATCTATAATTTTGTATATTTGTGATTTTTTTTCTGGATTGGCTAAATAAAGGTATTTTGAATTCTCAATTCTGCTATACAAGCAAGGATGAACGGTGAGGTACTCAGACACAGCGTGAAAGATGGCGGTACACAGATTTCCCCGGCTCATAATTGCAAACACATGGCCTGAAGCCTTTTAAGTAATCTCTACTGCTCCAACAATAAATATACCAGTACCATAACAGTAGCAATGTGTGTTTGTTTAGCTGATATATCACCATTGTAATTGGAGGCACACTTTTCAAATTAGGCAGATCCTCACTTGAAGGCAAAGTACTTCATTTTCCTTTCTTTTTCATGCAAAGGAGGACACACAAATTAAGGATAATTGGCAAAAAGTTTCACAAATAAGATATGAGGCAATAGACCTTCAGAAGATGTAACTGGTGATAATCCATGGTGGAAAGTTTGCTGAATATAGGTACAGTGAAACCTCCCTGTACCGAACACCCTTGGGACCGGACAATAGAGTTTGGTATAGAGAGGTTTGCCTTTAATGAAAATATACAATTGGGACAGAGAAAAAGTGTTCAGTACAAGGAGGTGATCGGTATATTATGGAGGTGCTCGGTAAAGGAGGTTTTACTGTATATATATTATATATATATGTATATATATATATATATATATATATATATATATATATATATATATATATATATATATATATATATATATATATATATATATATATATATATATATATATATATATACATATATATATTTATAATTTTTTTTTTTGGGGGGGGGGGTTAAATCAGTTCACAGAGTTAATATCTTCCTGTCTTTGATATGAAATACAAGTACAGCTGCAGCCTGTCCCACTCAGAAGGCAGGTGTATGTGGCTATCAGTCAGACTCACACCAATATCCAGGTCAAGACTGGGTCAGGCTGGTCCTGCCTCGTACAACCAATCTGCGAGTACAGTTTCACATTGTGTTTACCTGAGATTACATGAAACCTGACTCAAACCATAAGATTAACTGTAGCCTGTGGAATCCAAGCTAGATTCACACAAAGCCTAACAGGGCTTTTTTTTCTTCATGAAGATGCATTACTCTGGTATCGCTAAACAGCCGTATGTTGCGGCCAGGAAGTGTGTAAAGCTGTGTTGTACCACTTACAGTTTTGATGTATCTTGGCATTTGAAGCCCGTGGCATTGGCACAGAGAAAGCCGTAAGGTATCAAAGCTTGTATACGAGGTTGGCCCTGCTGCTAGAGGACCTGTGATGGAGTTCTGGCTTGCCTTAACTCTCTGTGTGCCAAGTTTTCATTATGTCAATGGCTTTTCTCAGCATGATTTGAGTATGTTGAGCCCCAAACAAAACACAGAGAGGAAAGTTGTTGGCCTGGATCATTTTCGTGGTCTTTGTAACCATGGTAACCGGAGGTATGCCGGTACTTGAATAAAAGGTCGGTTTAAAAAGAATATTACTCTAGTTTTGCTACATCTATTCAGAGTGCGCTGACTTTGGTCATAATTGCCAATGAAAGTGTTAACTCACGTCATGCTAGTCAATGATTGTCGTGTATACTTAAGCAAAAAAAAAAAATTGAAATTACAATTTCAGGTTACTCATAAAAAAGAGCATTCATTCAAGTACCAAGGAGCCCAGTCTACGGTCAATGGTTTATTCACTGCCTCATGTGTCATGCTCCTGCTGCCCTGAATGCCAATGCAGCATGACTTACTGGCCAATCGAAAAAGTGCTGACCAGCTGTTTTTTACACCTCAGCATGAAGTAAATAATACCAATCATCACAATTGTCATGATATACACATACATTATTTCTCCCAGAAAACTCCCAATTTCTCTTTCTTCTGTCAATGTCCATTTCCTTTTCTACATTTCAGTAACGTCTACTGTGAGGACCACCTCTCTGGAGAGACCATAGTCTTTTGAAGACCACTCTTGTATAACACTAGAGTCTACTTCTCTTATAAATTCCCAGTCTTATCATAAAACCATCTGCAATACGAGACCAGTTTTGCACAATTGGGGTGGCCTTAAATAGCAGGTATTACTGCAGAAGTAATTTGATTGATTCAATTGATTTATTCCAAGTGAAATATTTATTATTTTAGTGTCCTCACAATGGTGTACCTTGCCCCACAGAGGTCCATATATCATCCTAAGAAAACCACTGTGCTGCTGCAGTTCTTGGTTACATACCCAAAGAATTAGGCAACAAAAACACGTTAATAATTCATACATTTATGTGTATAAATAAACTACCATGCTGAGGCAGAAGACTGAAGGGCAACTAATGTGACTGAGGAGATTTTTCTTGTTGGAAGGGGGCAAAGGGGGTCCCAGTACACTGGTACTGGTTGTCCCAATGCAAGATACAGGAAATAATTGACTGGCTTAAGGAACAGATTATAAAGCACTTTCTTGCATGCAAATGTATGGAATAACAAGAGGCTTATGGACTAGTGCTCTGCTGACTTGTAATATATTACAATAATATAAAGATTGGAAAAACAAGAGCACGTTGGATCAACTGTGTTTATTGATTGATTGGGGAGGCAAGGACCAAGTGAAATATTGATATGGAGGTTAGATTCTCTGCTCTTTTAATGTCCAGACTGCACCCTACCTCAAACAAATAATTTCTGTCAACTTTACAAGTCTGGTGACCAATAAATACTATGTCACTGTCATCCACATTCCACAATATAATAGTGCTGGATATAATCTATATAACATATCAATTTGGAATGTCCAGCTTAATAATTTTTTGAGGTACTGAATTTGATCTTGTTATTTTGGCTCATAATTTCCATCAAACTGTAGGTGGTGCCATTAGTATCACAATCAATTGAAATTTTGACCTCCACAATCCCATTAAATTTCATAATGATCTACTAAAAATTACAGATAACAGAGCATTCACAAGTTTTTCACATTTATATAAGCAAAACTTCACTTATTTAGCTAATTCATTATTTGCTACATTCATATTTGTCCATTATCATGTCAGTTGTCTTTGCTTAATATTTAGCTAAGACAAGGAGCTGCTACTCAGACAGACATGTACGATACAGGCTTCAAAACATGTTCTGAGTAGTTACCCACTGAAGACCCTTTAATTTATTTGGGCTGATACAGCCTATGTCAAAATTCTACAGAGGAATGTGTGCCATATGGGCAATAGTACTTCCATATGTATATAGGTTAGACAGTGACAGGTTAACTTATGGAGAGTAAAGATTTTGGACTGCAGAATAGGGTAATGACTACCAGGAAGTAGTTCTGGACAAAAAGACACAAATACAATATAGGAACACCAAAATTCCCATTGCCCATAGGATCTTCAACTTCAACTCAAATTAAATTTGATTTAATTAAAAATATGCATCCTGCAAATAGCTATCAATATACGGTCTGTTTGTTCAAATCAAGTAATAACTTTTGGAGATATTTAAGGAAAACAATAAACTTGAACAAGTTCCAAACTCTGCAGTAATTGGGTCATGGTGACCCATAGAGTAGGTTACCATGTTGAGTTTTATGTACAATGTACTTAAGTACAATTTTGATCTGCAGGCTCAACTCCCTTTGCCACTGATGTCCAAGCTTCACCGTCATATCAAAATCACCCTTTTCAAATTTACCAGCAAGGTGACCTGAGCAAAATAGGTCAAGGTCACTGATATTATATAACATATTAGCATTAGACATGATTTATACATCCTAAAAATTTGGCGTGTATACCTCTTCTCTTTTCAAGATATGAAATTTATATCTTTCACACATTTTAAGTCTTAATTTCTGTTAAATTACAGGTGACGCCACTAGTACCACATGCAAACAAGATATTGACCTCCTCCACAATCCCACTATATTTCACGACTATCCATAAAAAAATAAGGATTCACAAGATTTTTGCATTTTGATCCATATATTATTTAATGCTGTAGGTGGTGCCTGTTATGTCATACTCAATCTAGATTTTCATACACCTGAGGTCCTGAAAGTTGGATGGTTCTAACTTGATAACTGTTACTGTATTCCATTCACAAGGAAATGTTTACAGACTGATGGACAGACATCCATGAGTGATGGTATAAGCTCTGTGATCTTCGGTCAGCAGAGCTGATAATGCACAGTAACTCAGTATTGAAAACCCCTTTCCCCCCTCTCAGTCAGTGCATACTTTTCTTCATATTAATATTAACTTGCAAATGGGCCTGACGTAGGTCAGTGGCCCCTGGGGGGAGGTCCCTGGTTCCCTGATTGACAGGTGTGAGTGATTACCTGTACAAGTGAGACTTCAGCTGAAGAGCAACCTTTAATTCTTGTGAGTCTGTGGGGAACCATACAGTAGAGGTATACTCCCAGGGAGGCCTCCCCTATCTCCCAGCAGACCAAACAACTCAAGAAATACTTCATGAAGGAAGCTGGAAGTTATCTATCTCTCACACAATGCAAACAGCCTGTCACTAGCTTGGAGCCCTGGCATGGACAGGTAGGGAGCCCTGTGGTGTTCCTGCAAGTGAAAAACTGAGGAAAACAACCCAGCAAGGTGGAACTACACCTCAACAGTGCCTTATCCAATATCACAGGGGTCTACACTGTGTCAGTGCTTTATAGGACAAAGGGAATAACTGTGGAAATTACATGCTTAACACATAACTTTGCTACTTTTGTTATGGATGACATGAAAGGTTTGGAAAAGTAGTATTTGCAATGGTGTAATTTGTGGCTTGATGGAAATTTTTCTGGTGGCAACGGACGGTTGATGGAAGGAGTAAAAACATGCAGGTGTCGATATTGATGTCTTCCTTGTTTTTTTCGGTGCTGCTCTGTCTTGGTGTACAGGGATTTCCTACGACAGACAAAGAGGACAAACGTACCTGTATTCTGCATGGGACAGACAACAATGAGTACAAGATCACACTTTTTACTCATGAAAAAAATTGCTCTCAGGAAAACAGTGTTGACGTTCAACAAAATATAAAACATCTGCAGCAAAAAGTGGAATTCCTCACACAAATTGTTAAAAGGAACTTGATGTCAAAGTGGAAAAAGGTGAGCTCCGAGCATGCCGACACAGACACAAAAAATGCTGAGCAAAATTTGTTGAAGAATTCACGCCACTTTTGGACATTTCTTTCCCGGAAACTGATGTCCTTGAACACAACTTTGAATTCGTCAAGACCAGACACAGCCACGGGAGAGGCTTCTGTGAGCACAGATTCAGTAGAAACTGATGGTACAGTCTCAGTTGCAGACGTTACGCAAAATCCTGTGACATCCACTACAGTCTCAGTTGCAGACATTACACAAAGTCCTGTGACATCCACTACAGTCTCATTTGCAGACATTACAGAAAGTCCTGTGACATCTACTTCAAGATCGTCCACACTTCCATACTCACAGCAGCATGAAAGCACTGTTGTCCATGAACTCATGGGTAACATCTCTCAACTTTTACTCAAGGAAGCTGAAGACTACAAAATGGCAATGAAACAGATAAAGCAATTGAATAGCCAGCTTACTGGACTCAAAGATGAAATAAAAATTTTGCAGGAAAACCTAACTTGGACTCAAACTGCAGTTTGGAGTGATATACGAGACACACGAAAAGGAAGTGTTCTTAATACAAAAGAATTAATAGCCAATAAAACTACTGGGCCACCACCATATTCGGAAATATTCACAAAATCAACCATTACTTCTACAGTGACGACAGCAAAAAGTCTTCAGAACCCTAAGCAGTTATACTGGCACCGTCAGGTTTCTTCCAAGGACAACCGAGTACTTAAACAGAAAGAAAAGAAATTTCCAAAACCAGTCAAGGTGTATGTAAAATATGACAAAGATATTAAAGAGCTCAGGCAATGCTGTAATGATTCTAAAGCAGAACTAGGGACATTGAAGCAACAAGTGCAGGAGAAGACGCAAATCTTCCAGGCTTCTGACCATCGCTTGAGGGAACTTGAATCACGACTCAAGGACCTTTACCGACAACTCTCCAATCACATGACAAAAATTACAAGTGAGTAAATAAGCCTCCCCCCCCCTTTTCTGGTAAGACACATTACATCATTTGACCTAAGAAGCAATAATTAGTTTAAACATGTTATATTAACCCTTTCCCCCTTGAATTGACACTTGAGTCAACAAATTTCCTTGGCATGGGTTGGGCACTAAGTGCCCAACTCATACCAAGGAAAGTTGTTGACCTGGGGCATGTGATCTTGATAGGGCTCATCTACAATTCTCAGTCAAAATTGTTTTTTAATTCTATTGAAATTAGTTGAAAACAATGAAGCAGACGACATTTGACCACCAGCCGGTTTTGGCCAGTTTTAGGGGGGGGGGGGGGAGGGTTAATGCAATCATTTTTATACAGTCCTGCCTGAATCTATACAACACTTACCCCCATGCAAAGAAAAAAATTAAATTTATGGGAAATAATCCTCCTCTGTCAAGCTGGTTAAAAGTGAGTTACAGATAAATTCTGTTACTAGCTGTGTAATCAATAGCATTATGACACACCAGAATTATTTCCCAAGGCCATCTTGAGTTGAGTTACAGTCTATTAGGCAAAATGGCTAAACCACCATTTCAAAATGATTTGGGACAAAATGATGTGTGATGTTAGTAACACAATGGGAGAGATCTGGGTTAGTTCTGAATTCACCTAAAGATGGTGCTGCCCATCCTATTTATGGTTGACTGCCCACATCTTGTGGTCACTTTCCTTGATCCTCACCTTTTGGAATACAGCAGGTATAAATTTAACCTCTCTATATGTAGTCAAATAAGCTTTAAATTTTAATTTTATCACACCAGGGTGTAATTGCTGGATGACTATGTACTTTAGGTAGATTAAATGATAAATACAAAATTCTTCCTTGTATGTAGGTTGAAACTTTCAGGACTTTCAGTTTCACTGTAATGTAATGGGCTTTGCTGATCCACCACGGCCCTACCGTGTCAATGTACAAGCCACACCTGCTATAACATCACCCTGGGTCCTTGGTCAACCTTTTTTGGGGTTGTCCCGATGGCCTAGAGGTCAGCGTGTTGGACTTTACATTTGGCTAGGCGAGTGTGCCAAAGGTAGTGGGTTCGAATCCCATACAGGTCGACATAAATTTATCGTATTTTTCACTTGATTCAGTCTTAAATCAGCACTTTGACATTGTTAATGAACACAGAAAATCCATATACATTGTATATCAGTATGTCATTATGCTCTGAATATTCATACACATGTATCGTCGTATCGTCTCATGTTGGCATGTCATTTTTCACACGACACATACATGCAACCTCAGTTTTCTTCTGCAACTTCTGCCATGTGCAATGCACTGGTAACAGCAAGAACTGGATAACAGCGCACGACAAGCATCCACTTGCAATCCACTGATCATGTTCAATGTAAGAGAAACTGAAAACTTGAGTATGTTCCCACTTTACACATAATAGAACACAGACCCGGCTCCCAATCCTCAAGTTGAAAAAATATCAGTCCCAACACTCTGTCTTTCATACACTTTAAACCTTATTACCTCAAATTGTTTGGTTACGTATTAGATATATTAACCCTTTGGAGGGAATTAAAATGAGTCAACAGCATACCTTCATCTGAAATGGGGCAAGAGACATTGACTGGCTTCATATTCAACTGTCATTCAAATTATTTTTCGTTCCTATTGAAGTTTTCATTTTTTTAAGCAGACAACCTTTTTTTCAGTGGCTAGTTTTGGCCCATTTCAATAAAAAGGGTTGAAGTGTGTCCTTCCTAAATAACATCACAGCCAAACCTCCTGACAACTATGCTGAAATATCCAACACTTTCACTCACTGACACAAGTTTTGAAGGAAAAAAAGTTCATTTTCTTGGCACATTTATTCATATGTAGGGCCAATGATTTTCCATTTCAGAAAAAGAGGAATTCCACTTCATCAGCAAAAAATGTTTCAAATCCCGTTTCACTGCTATATATTTATATATAATTCATATACGAAAAAATATCAAATTCTGTTTCAAGGATGAAAGAAATGGACAATTCCGCTTGGGTTTCGGAAAAAACGGAAAACCATTGGCCCTACATTTATCTGGCAATTCCGGTATCTGACACCTTTCGAGGGGAACAAATGGTGTCCTTATAAGGCATCTTTTCTGTAGGTTTATGTATTTATGACTATGTCAGACTTGTCCATGTGAATAATACACTGAAGCTGTCGAGTCTGTGGGTGTATCATCAGAGCTGTTAACATGACTGAAGTGGAGTTGAACACTTCATGTTTATAGCACAACTAGATATTGCTTTCAATCTTCCTAACACGATTATGTAAACAGATTGTACATGTATATGATACCTGACATTGTACTCATCTCACACAATATCTGTTTTCTACAGTAAGTTTTTTTGTTTTTACATATACTCCTGCTAAAAAAACACTTTCCCTGGTTTAATATGGAGTACAGTGGTACCTGCTGTATGTGGCCACCCCTTCTGCAAAGAAAAAGTGGCCACATACAGCAGGTGACCTGTCACTGCAGGTAGCTTTACAAAGAAACTGATTCTTGTGTCCCAGCAAGGTGACCACAAAAAGCAGTGTGGTTGCTCACGGCAGTGGTTGCATACAACAGGTACCACTGTATCATAAATATACAATGTTTTATATGGGATTGGATGATCCACTGTAATGTTATACAATGTGGTCAAGCAAAACTAGCTCACACTTAAATGAGTGCAGTACAAAAAGATTATCCTGGAAATGGGACAAAGTGCCAAGTTGTTGATCATTGTGCCTGGCATTGAGGTTGACATGGGCTTTAAAATGACTTCATTGGCATCATGTTGATGTATTTTGAAGCAAGCATGCCCCAGCCAGTACAATGATCTGCCAGCCAGTACAATGATCCTCCACCCAGTACTATGATCCTCCAGCCAGTACAATGATCCTCCACCTAGTACTATGATCCTCCAGCCACTACAATGATCCTCCAGCCACTACAATGATCCTCCAGCCAGTACAATGATCCTCCACCCAGTACTATGATCCTCCAGCCAGTACAATGATCCTCCACCCAGTACTATGATCCTCCAGCCACTACAATGATCCTCCAGCCACTACAATGATCCTCCAACCAGTACAATATCCTCCAGCCAAGACTATGATCCTCCAGCCGGTACAATGATCTTCCAGCCAGTACTATGATCCTCCAGCCAGTACTATGATCCTCCACCCAGTACTATGATCCTGCAGCCAGTACAATGATCCTCCAGCCAGTACTATGATCCTCCAGCCAGTACAATGATCCTCCAGCCAGTACTATGATCCTCCAGCCACTACAATGATCGTCCACCCAGTACAATGATCCTCCAGCCAGTACAATGATCCTCCAGCCAGTACAATGATCCTCCAGCCAGTAAAATGATCCTCCAGCCAGTAATATGATCCTCCAGCCAGTACTATGATCCTCCACCCACTACAATGATGCTCCAGCCAGTACTATGATCCTCCAGCCAGAACAATGATCCTCCACCTAGTTCTATGATCCTCCAGCCAGTACAATGATCCTCCAGCCAGAACAATGATCCTCCAGCCAGAACAATGATCCTCCAGCCACAATAATCATCCAGCCGTTACAATGATCCTCCAGCCAGTACAATGATCCTCCAACCAGTACAATGATCCTCCAGCCAGTACAATGATCCTCCAACCAGTACAATAATCTGCCAGCCAGCACAATGATCCTCCAGTTAGTACAATGATCCTCCTGCCAGTACAATGATCCTCCTGCCAGTACAATGATCCTCCTGCCAGTACAATGATTTTCCAGCCATAATAATCATCCTGCCAGTACAATGATCCGCCACGCAGTACTATGATCCTCCAGTCAGTACAATGATCCTCCAGCCACAAAAATCATCCTGCCAGCACAATGATCCTCTAGCAAGTACAATGATCCTCCAGCCAGAACAATGATCCTCCAGCCAAAACAATGATCCTCCACCCAGTCCAATGATCCTCCAGCAAGTACAATGATCCTCGAGCCAGTACAATGATCTGCCAGCCAGCACAATGATCCTCCAGTCAGTACTATGATCCTCCAACCAGTACAATGATCCTCTAGCCACAATAATCATCATGCTAGTACAATGATCCTCCAGCCACAATAATCCTGCCAGTACAATGATCCTCCAACTAATACTATGATCCTCCAGCCAGTACTATGATCCTCCAGCCACAATAATCCTGCCAGTACAATGATCCTCCAGCCACAATAATCATCCTGCCAGCACAATAATCCTCCAGCCAGTACAATTATCCTCCAGCCACAATAATCCTGCCAGTACAATGATCCTCCAGCTAATACTATGATCCTGCAGCCAGTACTATGATCCTCCAGCCACAATAATCATCCTGCCAGCACAATTATCCTCCAGCCAGTACAATTATCCTCCAGCCAGTGCTATGATACTCCAGCCTCCCTTGATATTCTCTTATAGCACCTCTGTGAACAGTGGAATCCAGTGTCTTTATCAAAACTTGACTAAAAATCCTTCCCAAATTATCGGAGCACTGAATGTATGTTCATGTATTTAATTTTACACCCAGCAAATTTAGTCATTTTTACAACCACTTTAAATTGTATAGAGCCAAAATGTTCCAAAGAATTAAAATTTTGCCAATACTAATAATGGCAGATCTCCATCAGAAAATAATTGATTTATTTGAAAAATTTGACATATGTTTGGAAAAAATTTCTGATTTTTAGAACAACAACAACAACAACAAAAATAAATCCCAAAATTCAGCCTTTCCTAGCTTTTTTCATCAAAATCATACAAAAGTAGGAAAATCCTACTCAGTACAGACACTGGGAAATTTCAATCTCATCCTACAAGCACAGATTATGAAACTGTCCACAACATGCCTAAGGAGAGCAGAGATCTGCCTGAAGAAATGTGCAGGGCACAACAGCTACCAATTCACCCACCAAGACATGATTTCAAGCAAAAACTAGAGGTCTTTCCACCAAAATATCCCAAAGAGTGGTTCTTCATATTAATAATACAGGCATGATAGGTTAAGCTTGCTCAAAGATCATTAACATGTGAGTCTTATCCCAAAAACTATTTCAAAGGCCACCAGCATCTAGATAAAATCTTTGCCCTTTTCTCTTGTATTAAAAAATGCTAATGATGCTTACAGCTATAAAGAGAGTCTTTTCCAGAGTGGGAGGCCCCCTGGTGGCTGAGATGCATCTATTGCATGTGCAATAGGAGAGGTCTGGGTCACTTTCATCAGTTTATAGGGGGTTCACACCTAGCTATAACAGCTACATTATAACAGGTTTAAACATAATACACTAAACATGTCCTCCCCATAGGGAAATTTACACCCATTGGAAACACTAGAAAAGGGACGTCACATCTCCTTGACAACAGAGTTTTAGTAAACATAAACAAGTGCACACCATAGCATGTGGACCGGCATTAACCCAACTGACCAGTTCGACAGTTGGCTTTTCCAAAGTAAAACACAATGGTTTTACATCAACCCATGTACAAATAATGGATAGTGTGGACACGAAAAATTCAAGGTGAAAAATAAATGCAGCAGTTTTTGGGCAGTCTCTGTGGAGTTCGGACAGAATGAAACCGGTCAGACCATCCTAAAGTCTCCACCCAGGCACAAGCTGCACAGACACACACTTTTTGGCGTCTTGGCCCTTGCCTAGTCTTCCCAGGTTTAAACACAAGCCACATTACACTACAAGTGTGAACCCACAGGTGGACTGGAATCCTTTTTCAGAATACTTTTCTACCTTCACATTTAGGTGCAAATTTAATTTTTAATCTGCCTTGAAAATGATAGTATGAACCTACATACAAAGTTAATCCTAGATTATATGCATGCGCTTGCTGAATACCGCATTGTGTTCCCAAGAAAGGGCCTGTTATATAACATTAATATGAAGTGGTGTTCATAAATGAGGTGCTTTTGATGACTGAACTTCACAAGTGTGAACTGTCTTCCCACATAACGCAATTTACGTGAAGCAGGATGAGAAAGTGAATTGGAAAACAGTACCAAGCGGGAACTCCCTCATGCATTCTTTCGTCAGATGTTGCATGGTCCAAATATGCCTTGTCAGTGTATCTATCTATTTATCAGTGACACTAGGCTCCCTTGGTAAATTAAAAATTGCATATAAAATACAAAGACAGTTCTTGTTCCAGTTTCAAATGGACATCCCCATTATGGATGTAGTCATCGGTAAATTCAAAAACAAACTCGAAACTTTTCCGTGCCAGATATAATGATACAAATGAAAGTAACATGCCATTAAGCTGCATACATGATATCAACTTGCTCCACACACCTATCAACTACCCAGTCAGATATTCTATGAAATGAACCAAGCAGAATTCCTCCAAGCTTCACCTGTAGGTGATATATACAGCTTTATGTTCTTGCACCGAACATAACTGAAACTCATCAAGTAACGACACACTGGGAGCCTCTATGTCCTAACCAAACACGTGGGACTTTTTGCAGGCAGCTGAACAAATATTTTTCAGTGGAATGTGGGATCTTAATTGTTAAAAAAGACAGGTGTGCTGGGTGCTGCAGTGTGCTAGCTTTCAATGTATTTTGTTTCACATGCTATTTCATAGCCACTGGAAAATTTCCTGCTAAAAATTTAAATTGAAAATTATAGAAGGGATTGCCAATCAATCTGTTCATTTCTTTCCATATTTTCTTATGTCACTGGGGACCTAAGCAAAACCGTAAATGGTGCATTTAGCAGGCATTTTTTGTTACATTATCTATGTGGACTATTTGAGGAGCTCTCGCATGCTGTGATATTGGTCACATTGATGCTAGATCAGAAATCTGATGCAATAGAGGATGTCAGACACACTATTACACATGGTGGCAGCACCTGCTTCCTGTATCATATAACATTTTCAGCCAATGAATGAGCAGGTTTACAGGACTGTTCTTGCTAGAACAGATGAAATGCATATGGAATAAAATTAAGCATTAAGGACTTGTGAATATATTTCTGCATAATTCTAGACCCTGATAAAATGGATGCAGTCTGAGCTCCTCAACCTGCCATCCTTTTTTTTTCCTGCTAAAGTGAACAGTGTGCTTGTCAGCAGAATGTATATTTGCCTGGAGAAAAAACATAAATTGCAAATAAACACATGCCAGCACTTCAAAGGATTCCTCACTCACTACAAATGCTCACGATTCTTGTCCAAGTGTACACATGGCTTTCGTCAGACTTACCAACCATCTCCCAACTGTGCATGGAAAGTACCGTGCTGCAAAAATGACCCAAGAAATCGGTTGAGTGGGTTGAGAAAACATAAGTATGGCCCAGGCTGCTTGCTAAACCATGCCAGTACAAACTGTCTAACTCTAAGGCACATACTGTAGTCCCTTTTTGAAAAATCTGTTATTTTACCAATCTTGGTGGTTGGATTTTAATTATCGTGATTCTCTGAAATGGAGAATTTCTGGATGGATAAGTGGTCTTTTGGGCTCGTTTTGGGTAGCCACTGGTCAGGTTGTGCAGGTGGTCTCCCAAAAGAGGTGAATTATCACTGGATTTTTTGCTTTTGCACCATGAAAATGTTGAAAAAGGCAGGTGGTCTTCCAAAACAGGTGTCAAAACCAGTTGACAAGTTCACAATATGTTCAGAATACCAATAAACAAGCAACCATATGACTGCAGGAAGGAATGGTGTCTAATAAGTCCACATCAATCATGTTTAACCCTTTCCCCCTCAAACCGGCCAAAACCGGCTGGTGGTCAAATGTCGTCTGCTTCAGTATTTTCAACTAATTTCAACAGTTATGAAAAACAATTTGACTGAGAAATGTACATGAGACTTACCACAATCACATGCCCCAGGTCAACAGCTTTCCTTGGCATGGGTTGGGCACTGCCAAACCCATGCCAAGGAAAGCTGTTGACTCAGTCTTAATTCAAGGGGAAAAGGGTTAAATCTAGCAAATTAGGAATTCAAAGTAATGGTGAGTTCCTGGGCAGCTGGTGCAAGTCAAACCTCCTCCGTCAGACCACCTGTTTTCTGTGACCACTTCTCTGACGGCACTAGGAGTGGTCTCTCCAAGGAGGGACTACTCTAATGACTGTCTCACTACAGTGGTTCTCCTCTAACCAGGCCCTGCCGATTGTGCTGGAAATGTAGCTTTATACAAGGGATGGTCTCTCCTGAAGAGGGAGATAACATGAAGTCGCCACACTTGCTGCACTGCGAAGTGGCCTGTGTGTGTTGGGGGAGGGTACTGCACAAGAATGGGACCAATGTATTCAACTTTTCCCATTAAAATTAACAGCAGGCCTCTGGTGTCAAAAAAGGTCATCCGGTTTTTTTTTTTGTAATTAAGAATAAAATGTTGTCTGTCAACGGCTTTCCTTGGTGCACTCTGGCCTCACAGCTGTTGACTGCAATCATTGAGGACAGTTTTGTCAACATCAGCACAACAAACACATTGTATATCTTTAACAAAGAATGACGTGTTAGCTGACATATTGTTCATCAAAAAAAAAAAAAAAAATTGAATAAAGTAAGGCGCACCTTTTGCGCAATACTGAAGTTTCTTTTTAACACAGATTTTTGAGGGTGCAGCAAAAGGTCTCGATGAAAGTGTCCTGATACCTTACAGATTTTGCCCTCAATATTTCAGTCAAAATATTTTGTGAAAAAGCAAAATTTGGTAAACATGTTGAGCACATTGACACTGCAGAAAACGTAGTCACAGAAGACCAGTTTCATGGGAAAGCTCTTAAATCTAAGAGGAACATCATCATTTATTTCTATTGAAAGAGTTAGCTCACCATATCCTTGTTTTAGCAAGTTTACAGGGCCACCTTCAAGAAAGAAATGGAAGACAGTCAATTTTCCACAAAAAATAAATCAGCACAGTATAGCTACAAGATTTTGGAGCAAGTACATGTACATCTGTAAGGCGGGACACAACCAACTTCCCAGCATCCCACGGCAGGCAGCTTTACTGTAAATAAAATATTCCCTCCAACATACTGAAGATAAGTAGTGGCAGGCCGCCTAAAAAATGAGCCATTATACCTGGTAATGCAACTACCTGGGCCAGGAGGTAAAACATAACAGATGTGCTGGTACATGAAGGTGGGTTCTACACAACCCTGGATGCTACTAAAACACCTAGAAATAAATTCCTTATTTTCTACTTGAATGATCCAAGAGCAGTCTCAAATTCAAGGATTTCTCTTCCTGTACTGTGTCTTTGCACAAAGTTGACATGGGTTTGACCGGAATGAGAACAGGTCACAAGCAACAGTGATCAATGCAGCAGCAGTAGTAGTGGTAGTAGTTTTAGATGTGATAGTGGTGGTAGTTGCAGTAGTAGTAATAGCAGTGGTAGTAATAGTAATAGAATATGCAGTAGCGGGGGGGGGGGGGGGGGCACTCCCATTAGTGAAGATATTGGGTATGTGTTGCTGTGAAGGCCCCTCTTTTCCTATAAAGGTCCAGTATTTTGCCAAAATTCCATAAAAAGGTGTAATTTTTTTTCTCTTTTATGGCCCAAAATGCAGGAAAATTTCCCTAAGGTCAAAATTTGCTTCCTGAGGTACTTTTCTCACCAATTTGGGGCCATTCTTTCTACTATAATATAATTTTGGTTAAAAATTCCCTAAGAGAGGTACCATTTTTGTGAAAAAGTGCCCTGACAAAGGGTGGGTTTTTGAAAGGTCGAGCTGTACACCCCCACCAAAAATTTGGGGAAGTACCCCTCCCCCATGTGCAGTAGTGGTAATAGTAGTAGTTAAAAAAGCACATGTTGTAATGGCAGTGGAACTTTTATTGTATAAACACATCCACAATGAGAACAAATATCATACATGATACACAAGTTTCCAGAATATATCAGTATGCAGTATCCCTACCATCTCAACAGAGCATCAAATACACAAGCCATCCACTGGCCTATATTACTGGGTCACCTGTGTCCACATGGTACCTACCAGGCACCGGTAACCCAGTCAGGCAGCACGTCAAAACAGTGAATATACTGAATACTTTTGTGGTCAAGTTTTATAATTCTGTCTTCATACTTTAGACATAGGTAGTGAGAGCAAAGCACATGGAGAGTATAGCACTGATTGCAGATACCGTATTCATTCCAATAAGCGCACAATACCCTCAGGAAAATTCAATTGGAAAATATGCCTAAAAAACAGGTAATTAAGCCTAGAATTAAGACTGAAAATTGACCTATACTATGGAAACCAAGGTTTCTTTTCTGACAAAAAAATGGGGGAGTGCCATTATTAGAGCTTTGGAATGAAGACGGCACTGGTAACATATCAAGGTGTCGCAGGACATTTGACTGTTTGAGACAAATTACTGATATGAGGCTGTCAGCTACCTATATACATACCTTGATTTATCATAAAAGTTTGAAGGTTGTACAAGCAACACTGAAAAGTTTTGAATTCATATAAACACTTGCCCAGACAAATTGAAGTGACATCTAGGTGAAAAACACCAAAACCTGATGACTCTCTCCTCGCTACACATGAGCAAAAAGCAGAAGGTAAATTGACTGTAACTTTCCTTGGGAGATATCTAGTAATGAATAAAATACAAGCTGTTGATGTCCAAGACGGCTTGATAATCCACAACATATTACTAAAGGATGTGGGTGGGGGTGGTGGTGGTGGTGAGGGCTGTCATACTGTACTGGTACATGTACAGGTAATATGTTGTCCTAGTACACTGGTACATGTACAGGTAATATGTTGTCATAGTACACTGGTACATGTACAGGTAATATGTTGTCATAGTACACTGGTACATGTACAGGTAATATGTTGTCCTAGTACACTGGTACATGTACAGGTAATATGTTGTCATAGTACACTGGTACATGTACAGGTAATATGTTGTCATAGTACATGGTATGGGAAATGGGCAAATTCAGAAATAGTGGTAGCAACAAAGTATGGAAAATAAAATGGCTTCCACTTGCAAATATGGTAAACAAAAATAGTTAGTGTGCCAGAGTACAAAGCACTCCTCTCTCCACCCCCCCCCCCCCAGGAGTCAAACAACAACAGTCAGTATGCCAGAGTACAGGACACCCCTCTACCCCCTCTTAGGAGTCAAACAAAAACAATCAGAGTGCCACAGTACAGGACACCCCACTACCCCCTCTTAGGAGTCAAACAAAAACAATCAGTGTGCCACAGTACAGGACACCCCACTACCCCCTCTTAGGAGTCAAACAAAAACAATCAGTGTGCCACAGTACAGGACACCCCACTACCCCCTCTTAGGAGTCAAACAAAAAAAAAAAACAGTCAGTGTGCCGCAGTACAGGACACCCCACTACCCCCTCTTAGGAGTCAAACAAAAAAAACAGTCAGTGTGCCGCAGTACAGGACACCCCTCTACCCCCTCTTAGGAGTCAAACAACAACAGTCAGTGTGCCGCAGTACAGGACACCCCTCTACCCCCTCTTAGGAGTCAAACAACAACAGTCAGTGTGCCGCAGTACAGGACACCCCTCTACCCCCTCTTAGGAGTCAAACAAAAAAACAGTCAGTGTGCCACAGTACAGGACACCCCTCTACCCCCTCTTAGGAGTCAAACAACAACAGTCAGTGTGCCGCAGTACAGGACACCCCTCTACCCCCCCCCCTAAGGAGTAAAACAAAAAAAACAGTCAGTGTGCCAGAGTACAGGACACCCTTCTACCCCCTCTTAGGAGTCAAACAAAAACAGTCAGTGTGCCGCAGTACAGGACACCCCTCTACCCCCTCTTAGGAGTCAAACAACAACAGTCAGTGTGCCGCAGTACAGGACACCCCTCTACCCCCTCTTAGGAGTCAAACAAAAAAACAGTCAGTGTGCCACAGTACAGGACACCCCTCTACCCCCTCTTAGGAGTCAAACAACAACAGTCAGTGTGCCGCAGTACAGGACACCCCTCTACCCCCCCCCCCCCCCCCCTAAGGAGTAAAACAAAAAAAACAGTCAGTGTGCCACAGTACAGGGCACCCCTCTACCCCCTCTTAGGAGTCAAGCAAAAAATGCACAGTGCATGCAGCTTTCTCAAGAAAATTGACAGTGTGAAGATACTGTTTGTGGAAGTGTGCACAT
This sequence comes from Hermodice carunculata, assembly GCA_964020975.1. NCBI lineage: Eukaryota > Metazoa > Annelida > Polychaeta > Eunicida > Amphinomidae > Hermodice > Hermodice carunculata. The sequence continues at coordinate 4,165,981 of OZ026627.1, forward strand.
AGCATGTAGTAAAGAGATGACAAAAACTTGTCTGGATTTCATAACTGTTAGTACTCAACATTAAACTTTGTAAGAGTGTCCGATGGAGCATTTATTTGTTCTGTGGCAACTTGCCTGCCTGGCAAAGGGCTTGCATAAGGTTTACATCTAATCTTCAGAAGGAAAAAGGTTTTGCCTACTAATATTTAGTCTCCATCTAACCTTCAGATGAAAAACGGTCTTGTCCAGACTCAGACTCCCATATCTTTTACTGAATATACATATATTTTATTGCAGTAACATAGTCAGGAGACCCTCATTAAGGTCAGAACAGCCTCTATCATGAGGTCCACTGAAAAATACTATAGATATACCAAAATTGTACTTAGAATACAAGGTTCAGAGATGTAAGTATCTTACCTTGTCCTCTTATATTTTGTTTAAAAATCTGCCTTTTGTCCACAGCCAGGTTGCTGTGTTTGGCATACTCAGTACAGTGGTCTCTGTCTTGAGAGACCACTCCATTGGTGACCACGAACTTAAAGACAAAATTTTTGAGATACTTTGCCTAATACTTTTCACTTTATTCATACCACCTATGACAGGCTGTAACCAGATTACTGTAAATTGCTTTAAGTTTGCTGCATTCTTATTTTTTGCTTATTTCGCTGATGGTACAAAACTGTGAAAGTAAAAACACAATGAAATAGTATTTTAATATTGTTTGAATAGGAATCCTGTCTAAAAAAGTGAAATTAAAACTACAGTGAAATGCCATAAGTTCAAAAACGGCAAAAAATTTATAAACGCAAAAATGAAGCAATTTACAGTTACTTATATATAAGTTCAATGTTCGAATGTGTATCTTAAAAAACAGTTTATCTCTTAAGGGAATGGTCTCTCATATGAGGGACCATCGTACAATGTACCTTCTACTGCACACTATATATGGCTGGCAGCTTGCTACCTTGAAGAAAAAGGTGAGACAGAAGACCATTTTGAGCCAAGAAAACAATGAGGTATGGGCACTTGTATTGCCTTTGACTTATGCACACAGATCTAAAGCATCTGCTGCTTTGAGGTTCACGTCGCTAAAAGCCTTGTTGAAATGAAAGGAACTCATTCTGCTTGGAAAATGTCAAGATGGCTCTTTGTAATTTGAGGTTATAAGTAATAAGGAATTCTTTCATCCAGGTGTGATAAAAGGGGAGGTGTATGGCTTGGCTGGTGCCACTGCTTACATCGATCCCTAATAGGTCAATACACACATACACATTAATCTCCTGCTGAAGTCTCGGACTCTGTCACTTTACAGTGATAATCAGCTACCACAATACGTGTAGTGTCATCTGATGGAAAACCAATGGTGTTGCTAACATTCGTGCTGATTCAAACTGTATGATGAATCTTGTGTCAGACTCAACACGTATATGGAGAAAAGCACTTGTTAACTCATTCCATACTATGGTCACAGGCCTTGGTCAGTGGTTCTGGCACTGCCTGGCAAGTCATGCTGCAGCTGCGCTTGCAGCAGCTGCAGCATGACTTGCCAGGCAGTGCAAGAACCACTGACTTCAGACTACAGGCATGTTGGTACTTGAATGAAAGCTCTTTTCATGAAGAATTTGAATATGCAATTGTCGTCTTAAATCTAGGTAAATATACGGAAAAATCAGGGACTGGTATGGAATGAGTTGAACAGCTGATTTTGTCCACGTTGCTGGTCTGGCCTGACATTAGCCAACACTCGCTACGGGGGTATGCTATTGTGTTGCCGCCCTGCCCCAGCGGGGCCCTCAGTCTATTTCGCCCGCCACGAGACAGAATGATACTGTGTACTGGTTTGGCAAGAACATGTTTTGCCATGTTTGATAAGGGATCTGCCTGTATGCTTGGGTACTTCCTTGCTGAATGATCATTGGGCAACAGCAGCACTGCAGCCAATATGAATGTCCTGTATCATGGTATTAGAGCCAGTTAGCAGGGAGTTGTTCAGAGAACTATGTGTACTTGTACATGTAATATTAAACAATATGGTCTCTGCACTTCTAGAGCCATTCTGAAGTTAGTTAAAAATCACCAGACACAAGATACACAAGCCGTGTAAATCACCACACACAGGGTACATAAGTCCTGTAAATCACCACACACAGGGTACATAAGCCCTGTAAATCACCACACACAGGGTACATAAGCCCTGTAAATCACCACACACAGGGTACATAAGCCCTGTAAATCACCACACACAGGGTACATAAGCCCTGTAAACCACCAGACACAGGGTACATAAGCCCTGTAAACCACCAGACACAGGGTACATAAGCCCTGTAAACCACCAGACACAGGGTACATAAGCCCTGTAAACCACCAGACACAGGGTACATAAGCCCTGTAAATCACCAGACACAGGGTACATAAGCCCTGTAAACCACAAGACACAGGGTACATAAGCCCTGTAAACCACCAGACACAGGGTACATAAGCCCTGTAAACCACCAGACACAGGGTACATAAGCCCTGTAAACCACCAGACACAGGGTACATAAGCCCTGTAAACCACCAGACACAGGGTACATAAGCCCTGTAAACCACCAGACACAGGGTACATAAGCCCTGTAAACCACCAGACACAGGGTACATAAGCCCTGTAAATCACCAGACACAGGGTACATAAGCCCTGTAAACCACCAGACACAGGGTACATAAGCCCTGTAAATCACCAGACACAGGGTACATAAGCCCTGTAAATCACCAGACACAGGGTACATAAGCCCTGTAAACCACCAGACACAGGGTACATAAGCCCTGTAAATTGCCCAGACTTCACAGTGTTAAAGATGAAAGGAATTGTAGGCCAGACACAACATGAGAAGGAAAAGTGACTGTGACCTACATACCTTTATTAGTGACCTACTTGTATGATGCATCCTTGTCTCTAGATCAACATGTATGTCAAGTTTCTTGAATCTAATTTAAAGATGAAAGGAATTACAGTCCAGATACAATATAAGAAGCATATGTCACAGTTACCTGGATACCTGACCTACTACCAGTAGTGGCCTACTTTTAATGCATGACATACCCTTGTCTCCAGATAAATAAATGTGTAAAGTTTTCATGAATCTAACCTGGGCACAATATGAGGGTATATGTCCCTGTGACCTAGATACTTGACCTAATGACCTACTTTTTGTACATATCATACCCTTGCCTCTAGATACATGTGTGCCAAGTTTCATGACTATGAGCCAAAGGACAATACAGTTATGACCTTGACATAAAGTGTAAGGGATGAACTGATGCATGGACACTCGCAAGGAAAAAGCATTTAATTACTTAAAACCTTTCCTCTGGTATGAGGGGATTAAATTTGCATTCAATGACAGTTAAGATTAAAATCATGATATCTTCCTCTCTTGCATTACTGAATTGAGTTTAACAGGTATGAGAGTTATTTCAAAATATAATTCAACAGATAGAAGCATTATTATAGAATATAATTTTTAAGAAGTATGAGTTATTATATAATTTCCACAAACTGACGTACCTCATGAAGTATGCATGGAAATAACATTATATGATAGCAGACAAAAAAAAACAATCATCAATTCTTCAAGAAGTTTTTTTGACACTTGCCCTGTGAGCCAAATTCTGCACACATGTTTACCCCATCAGCGGATAGTAATGAGAGTAGTCTACTCAATATATGATAGAATGTGCACTACATATAGACCAGTCTTGTTTGTACTGGCTGCAACTAATGACCGCAGGAAACCCATCCATTTACAGGGCTTTTCTGGGCCTTTGATAAATTCTGTATACAGGGCAGAACAGAGTGGCCATGGAACAGTAACGCACAACATTGTAATTTGTGTGTACAAGTACACTAGTATTTGCAGAGGTGCCAAGTCTCCCGATTTGGTGGGAGATCTCCTATTTTTCTAATGATATAAATCACTTGAATTTGTCCATCTCCTGCTTTTTGCAACACTTTTCAGCTTGAACACCCATTTTATATGTTGGGCAACCAATGGCTCATTTAACTCATTCCATACCAGTCCCTGATATTTACGTATATTTACCTAGATTTAAGATGACAATTTCATATTTGAATTCTTCATGAAAAGAGCTTTCGTTTAAGTACCAACATGCCTGTTGTCTTAAGTCAGTGGTTCTGGCACTGCCAGGCAAGTCATGCTGCAGCTGCCCTTGCTGAATTTTTAACTTCAACAAGGGGCCATTGCTCAGAGAGACATTTATGGGTACAGGCTCCGAAAGATGTTCAGAGTAGTTACCCACTGAAGACCCTTGAATTTATTTGGGCTGATACAGCCTATGTCAAAACTTTACAAAAGAACGTGTGCAATACGGACAATAGCACTTCCATATGTATATAGGTTAGATGGTGACAGGTTAGCTTATGTCGAGTAAAGAGTTCGGACTGTGGAATAGGCTAATGACTACCAGGAAGTGGTTTGATCTGGACAAAGAGACACAAATACAACACTGCCTTGGGTCAGTGCTGCCACCTGGTAGCAATTTAACACCTCTCAGTGTCACATTTACTGTAACTTGATATAATTTTGCTGTATTCCTATTTTAACTTATTTTGCTAATGGCACAGAACTGTGAAAATAAAAACACAGTGAAGTAGTATTTTAGCACTGTGTGAACAGTGACTGTGTCCGACATAGTAAAATTAACACTGCAGTGAAATATAACAAGTGCAAAAGACACAAAAAATTAAACACACAAAGATAAAGCAATTTGAAGTATAACTCTTGAACTCGTAAGGACAAACCTTTACACTTTCAAACCATGAAAAATGTTCTGCACATCTCCCTTGCCACAACATAAATGTAAATACCATCTTGGAGCAAAAGGTACAAAAGTAAATCATGGGCCGCGCAAGGCACTTGAAGCCTGTCAACAATTTCTCTTTTGATGTTGTGGTTGCATTTAGTGCCAAAAAAGAAAAGCTTACTGACAACTTGCTAACTCAGGCTCCTTTGCCAAGACAGGGTTACGACACACAATTAACATCACCATCCATTACCTGTACACGCCGAGTCTGGCTTTTGTTTGCTATACCCACACTGACTTCAGACCACACACACTAGCAACACAAGCCACTTTTACGGGAAGTTGGCAACACCACATTTGCCGTATCCTGTCCTGCCCAGATAACACCACATTTACCATATCCTGCCTACTGTGTAAGTGGAAATATTCCCGAGATATTTAATTTCCCAGATAAAACCATTTGAGAAAATAAAAACCAGGAAATTTCTGACAGTGACTGCCAGTTACTACCCACATACTATTCCATCTACCAAATCCCTTCTATTTACTACCCACGTAATATCACATTTACCATATTCCTCTTAATTACTACCCACATACTATCACATTTACCATATCCCTCCTATTTACTCCCCATGTAATATCACATCTACCATCTCCCTCCTATTTACTCCCCATGTAATTACATTTACCATCTCCCTCCTATTTACTACCCAGATAATATCACATTTACCATCTCCCTCCTATTTACTACCCAGGTAATATCACATTTACTGTATTCTTCCTATTTACTACCCACGTAATATCACATTTACCATCTCCCTCCTATTTACTACCCACGTAATATCACATTTATTGTATTCCTCCTATTTACTACCCAGTTAATATCACATTTACCATCTCCCTCCTATTTACTACCTAGGTAATACTACATACACCATCTCCCTCCTATTTACTACCCACATAATATCACATTTACTGAATTCCTCCTATTTACTCCCCACGTAATATCACATTTACCATATCCCTCCTATTATCTACCCAATGCAGGTAATATCACATTTACCATCTCCCTCCTATTTACTACCCACGTAATATCACATTTACTGCATTCCTCCCATTTACTACCCAGTTAATATCACATTTACCATATCCCTCCCAATTACTGCTTATGGAGGCAATAACACCTCTACTGTACCCCTCCTATATACTGCCCTTGTAACACCACAATTAAGGTATAGTTGTATATCTCTTCCATTTATTGCCAAGGGGAAGTTTCTTTCTTTCTTTTTTTTTTTTATATTCTGTTTTTTGTTTTTTCAATGTTGGTGCCTGTTGCAAACAGCTTTGGTTACATGCATATAATAATATTGATTAAAATATGTGTCAAACAGTAACTTAAGGTGGATAAAATTGGAATCCCCCAGAAGACCAGACAATGAGAGGGGTACTTATTAGAGCAGGGGTACTATCTACATTAAACATGGTACTTATCAAATGCCAATCCATCTGAACCAATTTATGGCATCATCATGTGTAGGCCTTTTCATCTTCTCCTTTTTTTGGCCAAAACCAGCTGGTACTCAAATGTTGTCTGCTTCAATGTTTTTCACTTATTTCATCAGCAGTGAAACGTAATTCGAATGAAAATTACAGATGAGACCCATCAAGATAACATGGCCTAGGTCAATAGCTCTCCTTTGCAAGGGTTGGGTGCTTACCATCCAACCCATGTCAAGGAAAGCTGTTTATTTATTCTTCAAATCAGTCTTGATTTCAAGGGAAACATTTCAATAACCCTGAGTATATACATTAAACTGTGACCAGATCTAACCAAAGTCATGTCAAGGTCCAACTGATTGTGTGTTAGTCCCTTCTGATACTCAAGATTCAAGATTCATTTATTCCAACAATACGATATGTGTACATGGAGATAATACATTAAGTTGAAACCATCGATTTCTGGTATGGCTGAGGAGACTATCCTTAACCCTTTCCCCCTTGATTTGACTGAGTCAACAGCTTTCCTTGGCATGGGTTGGGCACTATTAAAGTACCCAACCCATGCCAAGGAAAGCTGTAGACCTGGGGCATGTGATCTTGGTAAGACTCATGTACATTTCTCAGTCAAATGATTTTTCATAGCTGTTGAAAAATTAGTTGAAAACACTGAAGCAGACGACATTTGACCATCAGCCAGTTTTGACCGGTTTTAAGGGGGAAAGGGTTAAGGCTTGTATAGTCACTGTCAGGGCAGCCACCTTTACAACTGGACAAGAAATATTTACGAGGGCCACACTGCTGTAAAACATTGGTGCTCATTTTCCAGGAAACTTTTCCATCATCAAAACAATCTGCTGGTTCACTTTTGATCCATCTGAGAAAGGTCTGTCCTCTTGGTTTGCTTCTAAATTATATCGTGGGAACAGATTTAAGACTGAGGCAAATATTATCAAACTTGTTTGAAACACAATGGCCATTATGTATAAACATTTTGCATTAAACGCAAAGATAACAACTTTGCGCTAAATCGTACATTTTGGTCTTCCAGTATCTGCTGCTACATTTTCAGAGCAGAACCAAATAACATTTTCTGCAGCAGGTCTGCAGCAGTGAGTGAAGTCCTGTATCTTTGACAAGCCACTTTGTTGCTTAATTTACCTTCCATCCATAATTTTCACCAGGGGACTAAACCCTTTCCCCCTCAAACCGGCCAAAACCGGCTGGTGGTCAAATGTCGTCTGCTTCAGCATTTTCAACTAATTTCAACAGTTATGAAAAACAATTTGACTGAGAAATGTGCATGAGTCTTATCAAGATCATATGCCCCAGGTCAACAGCTTTCCTTGGCATGGGTTGGGCACTTAGTGCCCAACCCATGCCAAGGAAAGCTGTTGACTCAGTCTTAATTCAAGGGGGAAAGGGTTAAACTACCCAGACATAAGTATCTTGGGGTCATCCCTGATAAGGTTAAAAGAAACGCAGACTTCGGAACCAATATTTGTTAACACTTTCCATTAGAACATGTATATGGATGGCGAGTCAGGGAGGATTTTTTTTGTTTTTGTAATAAGTCAATCTAAGACGATAATTCAGACTTACGTGTACGGTGAACAGAACGGAGGAGTCTTACACTAAATGCACTGACAGTACAGAAATACTTCACTATACAGTGTAATAAACATATAATTTCTTTGCTGCTTTTTTAATATTTGCATTTGATGTAATTTTTTGGCATAAGGAAGCTTTTTTTCACAGCTTACATTTATAAGATACAAGTAATGTTTTCACCACCAAATTAAAACCACTGGCCTCAAATCTCAAAATTAAAAAAAAAAAAAAATCATCAGAAACCACTGGTGTCTTTGAAAGCCAGCATCTTGGTTGCTTTGTGGAATAAATCTTGTTGTAAACACACCAACAGTCAGCTGCAAGTCTCCTGATTCAGTTGTTCCCACTGAAAGAAATGCACTCACAACAGGTCACACCACACACGTGCGCGTGAATGGCTGATTGTGTTGACGGTGTGAAAAGAGCCTAGGGGAGGGACAAGCTTCAGCCTACCATGTTTATGTGTCTGTTTGTCTGTTGGTCTGTCTATCTGGTTTCACAATGCCTGACAAGTTTTTTGAAATATAACACTTCTACATGTATCTCTCTTTAGTCCATGCAGAAAAGAACAAGATACGTGGCCAAGGTTTAATGTCACTCAAGTTTCATGCTCTCACAACAGCACCAATGGTCTAGTACACATGTGATGGTGTGACACTGAGACAAGGATAAAGTTTGCACAGTACAACACTTCTTTGCTCTTCGCAACACTGCACTAACCCGTTCCCCTTGAATTAAGACTGAGTCAACAGCTTTCCTTGGCATGTGTTGGGCACTAAGTGCCCAACACATGCCAAGGAAAGCTGGTGACCTGGGGCATGTGATCTTGATAAGTCTCATGTACATTTCTCAGTGAAATTGTTTTTCATAACTGTTGAAATTAGTTGAAAACACTGAAGCAAATGACATTTGACCACCAGCCGGTTTTGGCCGGTTTAAGGGGGAAAGGGTTAATGCAAGATCACACTGGGTTAAAAACTTATCACACTGTGAAGAGAAACAAAAACCCCCATAATCCCTCATTTTCTTGTGTCAACCATTTTCCTCAGAAGCTCTGTACCAAGCTGCCTATGACACCACACACCTCCAGGCTCATTATAAGCCATTACTGCATGAAAAGGGCACATTCCTCGGTGAATTTGCCTCCTGCCATATTTTTACAAAAAAGAAACTCCAGATATGAAAAGAACTGACAAGAACAGGGTACCATGCAGATATAACTATTATGGGATGTGCATTCACAAGGTATCTCTATTACCTGCCCAGGATATTTCTACAGTGAAGTCACTGTCTTGAAGCAACTGCACTTGTCAGTACATACATTTTGTATTTGTGGAATTGGAACACAAAATTCTATCTAGGCGGTGGTTCAACATTTTTTCTGCGTGCGTTCAGTAACTGTGAGGACAGTTGAGGTAGTCATCAAGTCTAAGGCTGTTAAACATAATTATGAAACCTGCCAAGCTGCATAATGATACTGATGATTTATCACCAAGACTCTTCCCCCTTGAACCACCCAAAACCTACCAGTGGTCAAATGTTGTCTGCTTCAATGCTTCTGCCTAATTTCAACATAACTGACAGAAAGATTGAGTGAGACTTATAGACGAGATCTATCAAGATTACACGTATCAAATCAATAGCCTTCCTTGACGAAGGTTGGGTGCCTAACCGAGTCCAATGAAAGTTGTTGATTCAGTCTTAATTCAAGGGAAAAGGGTTAAGTCCTGTGCCCCGTCCCACATTCTGAAAAAAAAAAAAAACGAATTCTGAAAAACAGCTGCATATTCCCCCACGGCACCCTAACTTATTTGTTGATTCACCTACACTCCAAATATAAGATCACCAGTGACTCACTCCAGTTCATCCTATAGCATCCCAAGAATCTGAAAGATATCATGCAACACTTGAATTTTTTTTTTATTTATGATAGCATTATTTTGTTTGCTATGCTGCTTAAAAAGTACCTTATACATTGTATTACAAATAATGTAACTAAATGGGTAATTTACAGTGCAAATTACATGTACAGATGATCTGACCAAAGGGTAGAGTACAGTACCACATATTACACATACATAGTGGTAACCCTCTTATAACACAACCCTGAATGCATCAGAATTGTGGCCTCCCATGGGGGGGGGAGGGGTAGGGGGAGGGATATAATGAAAATGTCATGTCTGCTGCATAGAAAAGTGGCCTCTCTAGAAGGGATGGCCTTTCATCAGAGGGGCCTATTAGAGGAGGACCACTGTAATCTGACCCTAAAATGACCAATGAATGTGACAGGCTTTGTCTAGACCCCCAGGTGTCCCAACTTGCACAAGGTGATCCAGGAAGACATTACCTGCAGCGCCACCTACAAGTGACATGCTCTGTTTCAGGACTTTCCTGAAAAATAAGTGATGCATGCTGGGAAGACATGATGGCATTCATGCAATATCAAAAGTTGAAAAAAGCTGAACAGACCTTTTGCTGCACTTTACAGATCCATACAGGTCACCATCATTTTATGACATGGTTTTTCGGATATTCCCCCCCCCCCCCCCCCCCAAAAAAAACCTTAACTAAGTCATAAACTTAAGTTGACATTCCCAAATTCCAAGATATTTACTTTTGGCAAGTGAACAGCGCTCACACAGAGTTTTGGCACTGTTGCTGCAATGTTTGGGGCAATTTTATATTCAATCTGCCATTGTACCAAGTGAGATTGCTGCTGCTGCATGCACTGTACACCTTTCAAAATGAAATGTTTTTTTCTGCTATTTTCTTGCAGGGGAAAACTGTAATGCAGCAAGGCGCCACCTGGTGGGAAATTCTTGTTACTTTATTCCTAATATCAAACAGCAAGAAAATGAGAACCTCTATTCCTGGTGGGATGCTAGATACCTGTGCAAGCAGCACCTGGGCACAGAGGCTGATCTAGTCACCATAGAAACCAGGGAGGAAATGGATGGGTTGAAAAAACTGCTGGTCAATCATTTTGGAGGTATGCTTTCCATGTGATGTTGCAATTACAAGGACCTGGTACATCAACAAAGCCCTTACTTAACACAGTGTGCATCTCCACGAGGGAATTAAACAGAATATGACCTGTACCTTATTTTCAAAACATTACTGCTGAAGAAAGGAAAGAAAAAAAAAAAGAACAAGGCAAAGAAACACAGTACATACATATCATGCATACATATTTGCATACATTCATACATACATACATAAAAACTTTAAACCTTAGATCCTCTTTGGTCATACAAACAGACAAAACAAGAGGACTGTGACAGTCCTGTGCTCAGCTGACATGCACATATACCCTTGCGATTTTTTAAGATTTGCCCCCAAAAAGAACAAAGAAATTCATAAAAATTAAAAAAATCAATGGGGCGTGACCATTTGAACAAATCTGGTAGAGACCCACCCAATGAACATTGCCACAAAGTTTGAAGTTAATCTGGACGACAGTTTCAGAGTAGAAGTAAAAAATGTGAATTAGCATCAGAATCTCCATTGACTTCCATAGTAATCAATAGGAAAGGTGCATTGACCAACAAGTACCCGAATTGAAAAATTCGTTAAAACTCAGGAATCCGCAGCATTACCACCTGGTGAACAAATTTTTTTGACCCTTCTACAAGGAACATATCTACAAAGTTTCAGCTTCATCTGAGTGAAAGTTCTGGAGAAGAAGTCAAAAATAGCAATAGCACACAAAAAATCATAAAAAAATAGAAAAAAATTGCAGCACCACCTGGTGAACAAATTAAGAACTAGGACTCCCCAGGAATGTTCCTGTGTGATATCAAAGCAATTGGGTGAGCAGTTTCAAAGAAGAAGATTTTTTAAGACTTGCCCCAAAAAAGAACAAAAAAAAATCATAAAAAATCCAAAAATCAATGGAGCTCGACCAATTGAACAAACTTGGTAGAGACCCACCTAAGGTACACTGCTACCAAGTTTGAAGTCAATCTGGCAAATGGTTTCGGAGAAGAAGTCAAAAATGTGAATTAGCATTAGAACACCCATTGACTTACATAGTAATCAACAGGAAAGGTGCATTTACCAACAAGTACCCGAATTGAAAAAATCGTTAAACATCAGGAATCTGCAGGATTACCACCTAGTGAACAACTTTGTTTGACCCTTCTACAAGAAACATACCTACTAATTTTCAGCTTCATCTGAGTGACGGTTCTGGTGAAGTCGAAAATAGCAGTAGCACACAAAAAAATCATACAAAATTAGAAAAAAATTGCAGCGCCACCTGGTGAACAAATTCATAACTAGGACTCCCTAGGAGTGTTTCTGTGTGATATCAAAGCAATTGGATGAGCGGTTTCAGACAAGAAGATTTTTTAAGACTTGCCCAAAAAAGAACAAAAAAAAAAAAAAAAATCATAAAAAATCCAAAAATCACTGGACCGTGACCATTTGTACAAACTTGGTAGAGACCCACCCAAGGTACATCCCCACCAAGTTTCAAGTGAATCTGACTGATGGTTTTGGAGAAGAAGTCGAAAACATGAATTACCACAGCAGTCCACATTCACTTAGTACATAGTAATCAATAGGAATATATGCATTGGCCGATAAATACCCGAATTGAAAAAATCGTTAAAAATCAGGGATCCACAGCAACGCCACCTAGGGAACAAACTTGTGTGACCCTTCTACCAGGAACATTTACACCAAGTTTCAGCATAATCTGAGGGACGCTTTTGGAGAAGTCGAAAATGGCAAAAACGCACAAAAATTAAAAAAAAAATTAGAAAAAAATCGCAGCGCCACCTGTTGAACAATTTAACGTCTAGGGGTCCCCAGAGGTGTCCCCATGCAATTTCGAAGCAATTGGCGCAGTGGTTTCGGAGAAGAAGATTTTTTAAGATTTCCCCCCAAAATGAACAAAAAAATTCATAAAAAATCCAAAAATCACTATACCATTACCATTTGAACAAACTTGGTATAGACCCACCCAAGGCACATCCCCACCAAGTTTGAAGTGAATCTGGCTTGTGGTTTAGAGAAGAAGTTGAAAATGTGAATTGTGGACGACGGGCGACATATGGACGACGGATGCCTAACCCATCACATAACCTTAGCTGACTGACAAGTCAGCTGAGGTAAAAATTGATGCAATGATGCTATCAAAATAGTTAACATGTTTACAGCTAATATGTCATGCTGTAATTTAGAGAATCTTACTAATTTTAAATGGTTTTCTGTCCTTGTTTCAAATATAACCATACATACATAAAGTGTACATGCTTTTTTTATAAATAAAAATATCAAAATTAAACAAGTTAAATTAAATATCAGAAATTAAAATTTCCTCTCTTGCCAATTTTTGCCAGATGTGCACTTCTTTCACCAAATGATGATGATGATGACAAAGACAATGATGATGATATTGCTCTTGTTAAGAGCTAAGACAGGCACATGAATCCAGTCTTGAAAGACCAACCCTAGGGATGGCCAGATCATGGTCTCTCATAGCAGGTATAAATAACATGAAAAGGACACAGTGAAGGTCGTCAGTAGGCCATCTTTAAGGTGGCGATCTAGTGAAGACTAATTAATTACTCCATAGTTTCATTTGTTTTATCAGCTTCAAAATCAAATTGAAACATCATTTAAACTAAATATTTCCTGAAAGAAGAGAAAGTGGGGATTCAACAATGGTAATTATTTGTTGATAAATAATTTATCAAATTACAAAATTTTAAAAGATATAATTAGTTACACAACCAATTAAACTTTAGTTCAAATTCTAACTTTCGAAAAAAATGGAACTGACACTAGTAATTCCGAATCAATTATTTTGGTGCCAAATGGAAGAGTACGGTATGTATTCCAAAAAAGTTTTTGCTTTCTTCTTATCATCATAATTTTCAAGTTATAATGAATTAAACAATAGAGTATTAAAATTTCATTACAAAATTTGAATAAACCATATCTTTAAAAATATATATGATACAGAAAAAATGAAACACATTTTTGCAATACAATGTACATACCTAACTCTTCATTTGACACCAAAATAATTGATTTAGCAATAATATACAGTGAAACCTTTTAATAATGACTATTAGCAAAGAACAGAGCAAAGGTCACAATAACAAACGGTAAGTCTGACTGGTTTTGTCACTTTCTGTGATTCGTCAGGAACTGTTGGTTAACCGACGTGTAGCCTGTTTATAAACCGCGGGGTAACTTCTGTTGTTATGCTAAAGATGCGATCTTGATTACATAACACAGCGGTTAGGTCTTACTGAGACCAGTGTTGTCACGGTAAACGATGATGATTAATCATGACACAATTGGTTCCCTGCAAAGTATGTCAGATATGAAACATACCAGGCCAGGGCCTGACAGCTTGAACAAAAGGTAAACCAGTTGGACCTCTAGTCAGGCATCATCAGGAACTGGTCATGACAGTTAGGGACTCTGTTTTTATATGTGAGTGTAACATTGGACTTTATTAATGTTATTTGACTAATGTCACAAGCAGACAGAGGTTCTGCTTAGCCGATCAACCCATCTTGTGATGTAATGTTAGAAGTTATGTAAGGATTACGTGTGCTTCTTTATGGTGGGCCTGTGATGTCACAGACTTGATGAACACCACTGGAGTGACCTAGTAGTTAAGGGAAACCCTAGAACACAGACAAAAAGAGAGATTTCACATTTCACAGTCTTGGTGGGGGGAGGACAATAGGAATTCTGAATGGGAGTTGCCTATATAGATCCAAGTTACAGAATCTGATGTCATGTGTTTCTTAACTTTCATTTGGTATAAATTGGTGTTTACACCTCAGTATCTGAGTCATGGGGAAAAATAAACATACAACAGGAAAAAAACAGCATAGAACTTGGTGAGTATGCATATTTTTCCATAACATTGAGACAAAAAAAAAAAAAAAAAAAAAAAGAAGATATCTGAATATGTCAGATAAATGAGTCACATAACAAAGGAATCTACCATTAAGTACTTCAAAACCTTCATCGTTAAGTGACTACGTCAGATATTTGAGCGTCGTTATAATGAGGTCTCACTGCAATTTGCATGCAACATAGAATGGAACCACTGACAGAATCAGCATGAAGGTGATCTCAGCATTGAGCTGGATCACGAGTCATTCATCAATGGCACTTTTCACAATGGTAATCTTCATGGTGCAACCTGCAGAGGTCTCCACCTGTCTCACCACTTTTTCAAAGGCTACTACATGTACTTATTACTGAGATTTGGCAACACTGCATCTCACAGGCCAACAATGCTTCCTCTGACCTGTATGATCTATTGAAGTGACTTAATATTCCAAAACAGGCTACCTGCATGCTGCATCATGAGCACTATCGTTGTGAAACCAGACCTGTTCTGACCTGACACTATGATCCCTCACACAGATTTTTTTTTTATTTTATTCTTTTATTGAACTGCACATTATGTATACATATAATAAAAGCTCTCAACACCTGATTTTCATAGCTCTCCACCTCACAGCCTTCTTCAGCGCAAATGATTCACTCAACAAACATTACGTTATTTGACATCAATAATCATGTGATGCACGCTTAATGCACATACAGATTTTTTTTGTTGTATACATATATATTTATTTATTTATATGATAGAAAGCTAAGGAAGCACATACAGATTTTATGTGTCGTATACATATATATATATATATTCATATGATAGAAAGCTAAGTAAGCAAGGGCTTCACTCTTTTGTACTCTATTTTGGACTGAGTCAACAGGTTTCATCAGTACTTTGGGCACATTGTGGCCAAAGTGCTCAGGAAATCTGTTGACCATATTCTATGTATCTGTAAGCACGCTGCTACTTGAATGAAAGATCTGTTGACAGGCAACGTGATTCTAGCACCCTTATCTTATTTCAGAGCAGCTAATTTTAAGTAGTTTGACTTAATCGCAGTTGGCACTGAAAGCAAATCAAGTAGTGCTACCGTAAGAGCAAATGGTGAAATGTGTGACTTATTGACTTCACTTCAGGTGTTGAAGAGTTCTGGCTGGGAGGAACAGATCTGGAGGAAGAGGGGCAATGGAAATGGAGTGGAACAGGAGAAAGTGTCAACCAGCAAATATATAGGAACTGGGCCTACCCCCCAGCACCCAACACAAACAAAAACTGTATGGCTATGCTGCGTGGGTACCATTGGGTAGATGAACCATGCTTCTTCCAGCGATACCCACTGTGTGAACTAACATTTCAACAGTAGTACTGTTTGACAGTCCTGCCCTCTGTTGGAAAAATAGGGAACTAAACACTGTTGATTTACCAAGTGCAACCAGAAACATTATGATGTGGACAATGTTAACATAATGATCAATACTGATATTGTAAGCATTGTGAATAATATTGATGATGTATGCATTGTGGGAGATCAGAATAAAGCCCTGCCAAAGAATTGTGCCCACCTAACACAGGCTTCAAGTTGGACACTACTGTAAATATTACTGTAAACTGCTTTATTTTGGGGTGTTTATATTTTCATGGTTGTTGTATTTTTGGTATTTCACTGCATTTATATTTTCAATATTTTGGACATAATTCCTAACACATTTTAAGCAATGTTAAAATACTATTTCACTGTGTTCTAATTTTTCATGGTTTTGTGTCATCAGTGATATAATCAAAAGAATACACTGAAGATAAAACAATTTACAGTGTGCTCAATTATACCTGTGGCAATAAACCATGTTTTGTCATGTTCTATGAAATATACACTTAACTTGAGCTAAGAAAATGTGGACCAATCAAAAAACAGAACCAGTCCTTTCATGTTTCATAGTTATGAATTTGCTTTTTCGGTCAAATTCCATCAGAATATGCCAGAATCCATTGATGAGTGCAGTATAAGTCACTAATTATGTGTGATAAAATCATAATTACACTTGCATCTTAATCCTGACATATTGGCAACAAAAAAGGTCTTGCGATTTTTTATGTTTGGTTTAGTTTTTCTGTTATCCATCCTCAAAGTTTGATGTTTCAATTTTCCCTCTGATTTCCAGAATGTTCATTTTCTTCATTTCATAGAAAAAGAACGAACCAAAATTTTGAAAATCGCTGAATTGTTTTTGCAGTTCAGACATTACAAAATCAAAAGCCGTTGCCCGGATTAAATTTTGCCCAGCCATTTTCTTGGAATAACCATTCTTAGGTAGGGTTCTCATCCTATTATTCTTTCTGAGAAAACAACCTTCGATCATTTGCCTCTAAAACGATACCGTTTGCTCAAGTTGACCTGATATTTGTACAAAACGTAGTAAACATCATCCCTTAACATTTGGTGAGGTTGTCAATCAATTCTTGGCCAATCACATGAATAAAAGAGCCTTTGAAGTACGCAAAACATTATTCAGTGATCTGTTAAATGGCGACAGCAACAATCTGGTTTCAAAGCGTGACGCAAGGAGGTGGCCCTTGTGACCTCAAGCCTGGCCGTCAGTGGACAGATAGCCGGTATGGTCTTGCGCCCCCTACCTCTTCATCCCATTTTTCGGGATCGTGTTTTATTTTATTTACTCATATCTGTATACTTTATGTAGTTAGCTTGTTAGACTTGTACACCTTATTTAGTTAGCATGTCATTGTTTTGTAGTCATTTTCTGAATGAGTTTGATTCCAATTTTTAACCTGAGTTTTGTGTGGCTATTTTGTGTTTTCTCCTCTGTTCACATTTATGCTTTTTTCGATCTGTTTATTTGTACTGTTATTTCCTCATCACTGGGTTTCGATAAAATATTATTATATATATATTGTTGATAATAGTGCCAGTTTCATAATTTTTTTGTATGCCTGTCTTTGGTGTGCAGAACTAATGGGGTCATCCATTGCGGCAGGGCCTTTGAAGGGACATCGTCTGATGATTCCTGCTCCTCCTGAACATTTAAAGTCTCCCTTCATTAGAACGCAAAACAAGCAAGATAACTATCAAGTAAACCACTAAGGCTATGATATGTTAGCATGTTTGCATCTTTTCCCTGCCCACAAACATACTTTTGGCATGTCAAAGTCAAAGTCAAAATGATTTTATTTGACAGCCATGTTACATCATAGGCAAATCAATCAGAATGTTATCAAAGCAAAAATAAAGATATAATCATCAGTTATAAAAGCCACAAGTTGCCCGATCTCTTAGTACAGTCCAGAAACCACTCTCTTTTTGCCATGGGCCATTGCTACCTGTAGCCACGTGACAGACTGTTAAGTATGATTGACGGGTGGCATTGTTCCGCTTGGCGACTGGAAACTCAGAAGGATGACACATGGATGTTTGGCATTTTCCAACATGCTAAGAAGAAAATATAGATGTTAATATTGTGGAGTATGAAGTGTTCCTGTATGAATCTGAGTGAAGGGTTTGCAATTCTCATATTCCTTGACTTGGTTAAAATATCACTTACCAGCAGTATCCGTGATTCTCGTAAATAGTATAGTCCAATAATTTATGTTCTACAATGAATAAATGGTATCTGTCTTGTTTTACATTACACTAAAGAATGCCCACCAATACTTCTCATGAATATCTTTTTCCTAGAATGTTGGAAAATGCCAAGGTATTCAAGTCTCCAATCCATACCTCGGCATTTCTCAGCAAAAATGCCGAGGAACGCCAAGATACTTTTCACTCTAGACATTACCTCGGCATTTCTCAGCAGAAATGCCGAAAAACGATGAGCTATGAGAAGGGTGAAAGGTACCTCAGTGTTTCTCAGCATTTTGCGGAAAAACGGCAAGGTAAGAATAAGGGAGAAAGGTATCTCAGCCTTTCTCTGCATTTTTGCCGAGAAAAGTTGAGGGGAGAGTAGCATTGCAACTGACCTTGCGTTTCTCGGCAAAATTGCTGAGAGATGCTGAGAAAAGGGATTTTGTACAAATTTCCTTGGCATTACTCGGCAAAAAGCACTGAGGGTAGCCCTTTCTCGGTGTATTGGCTCTCCCAGAGCTGTAAACTAGGTAATAAAACTGAGAGTGCATAGTGTTCAATGATCATACTGTAATGTTAATTTTACATTCCTGCTCTATTTATCTGTATGTGTACATGTATTTCAGCCAAAAAACAAAAACCAAAAAAAACAAGAGGGCTGTGTGAACAGCCCTTGCTCAGCAGACCTAGACATGCATCTCACTTGCAGCTCTGTGAACTTGGGAAAGGATCAAGGTCACCCATGTTCTGAGTAAGTCTGACCTTTGTAGAAGAACACTAACATGTGCAACATCAAGGTTCAAGTAGTTCTCAAGTTATAGTGAAGAGTAAATTCATGTATGTGGAACTGTGACCCCAGAAACGAAGTCAAGGTCATTCATGTACTGTCTAAGTAAGTATGACCTTCATACAGAAACATTAACATGTGCATCATCACGGTACTAACTCAAAGCAGATCTCAAGTTATCAAGTAAACAGTACATTTCGCGTCAATTGTCCTGTGAATTAGCATTAGAATGCCCATTGACTTACATAGTAATCAATAGGAAAGCTGCATTGACCGATAAGTACCCAAATTGAAAAAAATCCTTTAAAATCAGGAATCCAAAGCAGTGCCACATAGTAAACAACTTTGTTTGAACCTTCCACAAGAACATATCTATCACATTTCAGCTTAAACTGAGTGACGGTTCTGAGAACAAGTGAAAAATAGCAAAACCATACAAAAAATTATTTTCATTTGTGATCAAATGACTGGATGTTAACACAGTATTTACAAAGTTTTAAGAGTTACATACACTCAGAATCTGTTGATCATGCACTTTACAGACCTGCATTGCTAAAAAAATATTTCAGGAGGTGATAATTGCTGAGTCAGAGTACAGCTGATGTGGCCTGAATGTAGAAATTACACTTTAACCCTTTCCCCCTTGAATTAAGACTGAGTCAACAGCTTTCCTTGGCATGGGTTGGGCACTAAGTGCCCAACCCATGCCAAGGAAAGCTGGTGACCTGGGGCATGTGATGTTGATAAGTCTCATGTACATTTCTCAGTCAAATTGCTTTTCATAACTGTTGAAATTAGTAGAATACACTGAAGCAGACGACATTTGACCACCAGCCGGTTTTGGCCAGTTTGAGGGGGAAAGGGTTAAAATCAGGCTTTCGCTCTGGATATACATCCCACACAGACAGCTCCAGGCAATAAATGCATTAGCTAGAGTCAGGCGAGAAGTCCCACTTTGTGCACAGTTCTACAGGAACCTAGGACCATATGTTAAGTCTGCAAAAAAAAAATCTCCCCACTTGAACCGAGTTTGATTCCAAGTGGTAGAGTGCAAATTGACATTAGGGACATATCTAGGAGTGACGACATACTCACCAGTCGGGCAGTGAGTCCCACCACACAGATAGGAGCCTGGGAGGACTGGGCCACGTCAAACAGGTTGTACAGCAATGTCTGGTTCTTGTGGTGAGCAAACAGATCAAACTCCTCCAGCACAAATATCACAGACTTTGTTTCCTTTCCACCTGGTGAAAAGACAAGTGTGATACATTAACAGTAACAGGGATCTTGTGCTGCCACCTAGGCTGCAGCACGGAACTTGACAGGAAGGAAGGCAGATTCATAAATTAAGCAGGACCATGTAAGCTTCTATGGTAAAGCTTATGAAAACTTGTTCACCAAGATGCCTAACACATTTAGAAAATTTTGTGTGTTTCCCTGACTACTGTACTTCTAGAAATTTTCGCGCGTGTTTAATTTCGCGCAATTTTTTTTTCTGCAATTATAGAATTTTTGCGCATTTTAGTTTCGTGCAATCCAATGCCAAACAATGTAATGAAATACAATACAACTTATTTTCGCGCATTTTAATTTTGCGCTTTAGGTGGTAGCACGAAAAGTGCAAAATTAAATCGACCGCGAAAATTTCTAAAACTACAGTATTTGAAAAGTCCAAGAAAACATGCCTACACATATGCCTGTGTTCAAGAGCTAAGCGTGAACATTTACTGATTAAAGTGGTGACCAGTCGTATCCTAATTATACACACAAGCGTAAACCCTTGGTTGTCATAACAACAGTAACACTTATTTGTCTTTTCCAATGATTCCCTCTTCAAATTCCAGGCATACTATATTTTATGAGCACAGACAAATGTGCCCCCATATTGCAATATCACTTAACTGGATGGACTGCTTTAACTGTATGCCTGAATAAATTTCCATATTAAGTTGCCGGTGGACATATATGGCCGTGCCTTTATATGGCAGTATCTACCACATTTCTCACACATAGGCCTCTCATTGAAGTATAAAGATAACCTGTTGATTAAGTCCAGAAATTTAGCACTTCAAGAGTTCATCTTTCTGGAGCATATTATTACTCATAGCAATATCAAGATACATGTTTAAACCAAAAATGGAAAATTGTTCACTTTTGACATTTTCATTAATTTAGGTAAAAAGTTAGTCATGTGTCTGCCATGATTAAGTTTTTAAAGCATGAAAAAAATACATATAATGTAAAACTGTTCAAATTAAACACTATCATCAATGGACTCTGTTGAGTAGACAACACACAGGTGACAACCCTTAAAAGTTGGAATAAGACATGTGAATTTTATATACCGGTATGCAATACTTAATTCCCTACATGCACTAAGTGCCTTTCTAGATTTACCCAAGGCCTTTGATACAGTGAACCATAAAATACTTCTTGATAAGTTACCTCATTATGAGATCAGAGGTGTATCTCTTGATTGGTTCTTCTCACCCGTCAGATTGATCTCAGTATCTACATTTTCAAAATGCTAATTCTGATTTCTTGAATATATCATGTTGAGTTCCTCAAGGGTCAATCTTAGGCCCATTACTTTTTTTATTATATGTAAATGATTTATTTAATGCATGCCCTGACTCTTTCTGTTATTATTTGCAGATGACACAGATTTGTCTTGCGGACAAGAATATTGATATTTTAATATGCAGAACAAATACCACTTTACAGTCGACACCAGGATGGTTTTATACCAACAAGTTATCTTTGAATGTTGAAAAAACCAGCTTTATCATTTACAAAAATAAAAGGATGAGATAGTTCAAGATAGCTTTAAAATTGAAATCAATGATATAATAAATTCTCAGGTGCCTAAGATTAAGTTTTTGTATGTGTGGATGGATGAACAACTTGGCTGCAAAATCCATATTACATATACATGTATGTCAGGTGAAACTGGAAAGGTGTTGGTATTCTCAAGAAAATATGACATAGTGTGGGTAAACAGATGCTTGTAAATCTCTATTATACTTAAGTGTACCCATATTATAGTTATTGCAAGAGAACTTGGGCAAGTAATCATCAAAATAACCTTGATTGCTTGGTAGAATTACAAAAGAAACTGCTGAGGATAATAACTTTTTCACATTTCAATGCTCATACGGAACTTCTTTTTAATAGTTTAAGAATTATGAAATTTCAAAAATTGAATATTTGATTTTAACAGCTTTATTACTGTTCACAGTTGTACATGGATCAGTTCCTGCAGTGCTATTGTTCAGACTATTTTCCATTAAAATATTGATGTACATACTCATGTTACACAACACCAGATATATTTTTTTCATATTTTTCCTTGCCGAACTACTCTGTTTTTATTTTCAGTCAAATACCATGGATCAAAGTCTGGAATAGCTTACCATTGTATTTCCATCAGATTCAGTTACTTTATTTGTTTATACAAAAACTTAATTTTTTTTTGTTATGGAACAACACTTTCATTATCTCAATCAAGACTAATTTAGTATATTAATATGTATACACTTTCAAACATTTTTACTTAACCAGAATACATTGTTGCTTGTATGTGATAATGCATTTAATGTTACTATCCACAGTTAACAGACAGTTTATAAGCCCACCAGTGTTTCACTCTCTAATTGTTCTTGTGTGCTGTATTTTTACATGGATCTCAATAAATTTGACTTGAAACTTGAATCTGAAAAATGTGTGACCCTCATATGAGTGATAATTCAGTTCAGTGTGGAGATATCTTCTGCCCCAAAAGTTATGGACAAAACATTCTTCTTTTGCCCTAACTAGCACACATGGGCTGTCAATCAAACATGTAACATGCTTGTGACAACTGGCATTATAACAGCTCTACTGTCCAGTAAACTGGCAGCCAACACGTGATTGATGTCATAACAGTAAACACTGTCCATATCCGTGATCACATTATCCTGCCCTTTATATTATAAGGCTGATGCATCTAATGCAACATTCAGTTTCTGTTGAATCACAGAGCAGAGAGTTGGAACAGAGACTAAGCCCCTGTAACTAGTAAACATAAACATTTATGTTTATCTTGAGCTTTAATAGAGCTCCCTCGCTGTTGAGGAGTCTAGTTATGGTTGAAACTGGCATTTTGGTCATTCTGTATCTACTTTCATTAAAACTTGCCTTGTTTTTCTTTTGATTAAACAATTAAATTACTGCGGCATACAGTGATCAGAATATGATTGAAAATTGTATTTTTATTGTACACCATGTACTTGTCTCAGGAAGCAAGAGGCCCCCACCTGACAGAATGACTCCTTATCAGATTCAGTAGCATACAGTAGACACATGGCAACAGAACAGAGATGTTATTGACAGCCTAGCTGGCCTTTGAAGTACTCAGTATAAGACTGGAGTAACCCTTTCTTTAAAAAAACTCAGTATTAGACTTGAGCAACAATTTAACACTCAGTATAAGACTTGAGCAACCCTTAAAGCACATACCCATCAGGAGTCACCAACAGAGAGCTGAAACTGAGTCTCCACTAAGCTTGACACATCTCTGGTACAGATATTGGTGGTATTTTGGTCAAATGAAGCCTACTTTCCATTATTAGTATCTTAAGATTAAAAATATATCAGTGTTTTGGATTTAAAAAAACCCCCAAAACAACTCTGTGGATAATCCATTACCAACTTGAGAGCCTTTTTTTCTTTTTTTCGATATTACAGTGTGTGGCAATTTCAAGATATGTCCAAAAATTGGAGAATACATATATACAGCTATTTCAATACAGTAAGACCTGGCAAGGCTGAACGCCCTTGGGACCCAGCCACGTTCGGGCATTGGAGGTGTTCAGCTAACAGAGGGTTAGGGGCGTGGTCTCGTGGCTACATCCTGCAGATGAAAACTTTGATTTCACCTGTGCATGCACATTTACAGGGATATACCAGTTCCATGATACACTCATATGCATGTTTGTTACAAAAACTTTCAGTAGAAGTCTGAGATGAATGAAGACACCAGACAGGAATTTAAAGAGTTGCAGATATACATGTAGGTTGACCAGATGCTCAGTAGTTAAAATTCAGATTGAAACTGAAGACTGTGCCTGGACTGAATAACTTACTCTTCACTAAGTTGCTTCGGGCTGTCCAATTGGAGCACTGTAGCAAAATTTTGTTACAAAGCCCTTCAAAACTGCTAGGTTTTCTCCGAAATAAGTGTTTCTCATGTAAAGAAGTAGAAAAAATGCTACAAGGAAAGAAAATTTCGCTACAGAGCTATTCAGCTGGACAGCACTGTGGTAAAGATGAATGGACAATATGTCAATCCTTATACATCTTGGCAGCATTTTGTACAAACAGCTATTATTGGCTAACCAGAAAACAATACTCATTGTCAGACACTTCCAAGGCAATACAAAATATACCCGAGAGAGATAATTACCAGATATGCGCACACTACCCGAACAAATGAAGATTACACTTTCACTTGATAAGATCAAACGAGTTTATTGTATGTACAGCTGTAGAAAGCCTCTCCACGAGGCCTACACACTAATGACACCTTAAAATACATTACTGCCACAAACCTGATAAAGAAAGTGTTGGATATAAAAAAAATGTGATGTTTTTGTATCAATTATCAATGAATAGGGCATAGCTGCAATTTAAGACAACCTGACTTCCGTGACCACATTTTTAATTGTACAAGTGTAGATTCTTCCTTAATTTACCTCCAATTTAAGACCACTCATTATATGTGACCATTTTGGCTGGCAGAAGAGGTGGTTTTAAATATCAGGTACCAATGTACTTGGTTTTCTAACTGATAAAAGATCTATTTACCTCTGGAGATGTAAATACCTGTTGAAGGGTTACACACATTCCATTTCTGGCAAGCTGGACAATATTTGCATCAAATTTGTATTTGTTTTGTGTTTATACATATGGCAAATGCCACCTGGAAGTTATTTGTAAAATATATGCATAAAAGGAGATAAAAACTTAAACTTACCACTTTTCAGTGCATCTAAAAGAAACTGTAAATTTTCAGCAAAGGATCCCTGAAAAAAAATGCAGAACCTGACAAAAATACTACAAATGTAAATCCATTTTTTTTAAAAATTCTTCTGCCTCATGAATAAAGACTCCATAACATGTGGGCTGGTACGATCCAAATGACCAGTTTGACAGTTGGTATTCATATGTAAAAAACAGTAGTTGTGACATAAAAAACATGTTGTAACGGTCAGTTACGTGCACTGGGTGTATATAAACCAAGGTATTATTCAAAGCAGCAATCTTTGGTTGTGTCTGAAGAGCTCTGTACAAACAAAACTGGTCAGGCTGCACAGCAAAGTTTGACTAGGCAAATAAGCTTCACAGACAGACATTTCTTGCCGTCTTGGCCTTAGTTTTCACAGTTTTTATTTTTGGGGAGAATTGATGTTACTATGGGGACATCATGTCCAGACATATCAAGACCGTCCTTTCACATGATATACTTACAAATACTTTATCTCCAACAGTATTCTCCAACTGCAGCTGTCGTGTAATTTCCTTCAGTGCTATTCTGTCGTCTGTCTGTAGCAGGCCTGACACATGGGAAGGAGCAAAATATTCTTGTTTACATATTGTAGTGGAATTAAGGACACCAAATGGCAGCACTTGTTAATGATCATTTGCATACATTTTACCCCTTATATCATAATGAAAGTTTCACAGGAATTAGGTGATATTCATATAAGCACATTTAATGAAAATTACACCATTCAGTGCTGCCCTCTGGGGTCCTAATGTGTCTATAATGGTATACATGTATAATCAACAGCACACGGTAACTAACCTGGATCAAACACTTCAACCCCCCCCCCCCCACACTGTCTTAGAAAGAGTATCATCCCCTTGTATAATGTCCAAACTGGGGATGTTAAGGAATGGGGCAGCTGAGTCAGTAGTGAGTTATGGAGGGGGGCAGGCCCATAAGAAAATTTTGCACTATATAATGCTGAAATGGTGCTTTCTGATGCATTTTCCCCCTTATCTCACTGCTCTATTTTTTGTGACATTACTTTTTACATACGTGGGAGAAGACATTCTCAAAATGGTTGAAAATAAAGAGTTGGAAAAAAAAAAAAAAAAAGCAGATCCCCCACACAAAACAGACAGTTGGAGTCTCTGCTGGATTGGGAACAGCAGGTCAAAAGTGAGGAAGGAATTATACCCTGCATGTAAATACTGACCTCACATTTTATGCAGAGACATATGGTAAACGTATTGGCATACCACCTTTTTCTTTTAAATTACCAGCATGCATCTGATGTCATAAATGTCATTGACTTTGTTTTTTATCATTAATAGTAATATGCAGGGACAGATTTAGACCTTCAAAATGTGCAGCCAAATCCGGAAATAAAACAATAATCAATGCAGAATTCAACCTAACTCATACATAATTCATGTTAAACTAACTTTCCCCATTTTACAATTTCTTTAGCCAAATGAATAGAACATTAGCATTTGACTGCTTGGCTAATGGCCCCAGTGGTCCCAGAATATGCCATCAGTGGACAGCTTTGGTTGGTGCATTCTGCAGTGCACTGTGGAAAGCTGTTGATTCAGTTCCTGAGAGAAAGCACACACAAAAGTTTGATGAAGTTTTGTGGGACGTGCTCATCATATCATCCATACAAACTTTATTGTGTACAGCAACTGTTTTGTATGAAGGGCTATTTGACGGGGCAAGTGGTCGGGATGGAAGAGGTTTGAAATAGGTAGGACTTTGACGAAGTTTTGTACAAAGTGCTGATCTTACCGTTCAAATGAACTTGAAGAAGATTCTGTTGTATCTCTTTATCTTCTGTCAGCTCCTCAACAACACTCTTCAATAACTGAATAAACATATGTCATAGACAAACATCAGTTACTGGCACCATTTTTTATATCTTGGAAACAGTAAGCACATACTTGGCATACAATCATTTACTATGACTTTAGTTCAGAGTATAAGTAGGTCTACATTTTTCTTTGTGAAATACATATGATCTGTTTTTAGTCAACCAGAATAGTTACTCAGTATATTTGACTGAATTTGCACCATATATATTGTTATAAAGTCCTTGGTTGGAGGATTTGCATTGGACAGTAAATCATACTGGAACTGCCACTGTGACAACTGCATCATGATTTGCCATTTAGTGTAACCACTGCTGACTGGCCACTCGTGGTCCCCTCCACACATGACACACTACAGGAGAGCTGTAGATGACTCACTAGACAAGATTTTACAGTGAGTTGATTTGAGCAGCTCCCCTCATAGCTATCCTGAAGTGAACTTTAGGAGAGCTATGTGCAGCTTGCCTGTTTTTTTTCAGAGTTGATTTGAGCAGCTCCCCTCATAGCTCTCCTGAAGTGAACTTTAGGAGAGCTATGTGCAGCTTGCCTGGTTTTTTCATGGAAAAGATCTGAGTTTGTATTTGAATAATAGCTTTTTTCATGAAGAATATGAATATGTTATCTGTTAATCTTCCTATAAAATTAGTGTAAAGATACAGATAAATCAGGGTCTGGTACAGATAGAGCTCTTTCTTTACTACTTGGACTACGCCTGAGCCAGGAGACGACTCCTTTTGACCAAGCTGGCTCTATATCCCACCAAGGAGAGCTCTGTACTTACACGTACATCATGCAATCCTGATCGGGTCTGGCAAATGTTCTTATTTTACATATTTTTTGCACAATCCAGAAACTTAAAAACAAGAGGCCTAATGCTCTGCTGATATGTAAATAGATGAATTTTAGTATACATGGAGTGGAACCTGCACATGTGACCATGATCTGCATCTGGATAACAGTGCCCCATTAGTCAGATTACCAATGAAGATTTTGATTTAATCCACAATCCTGCTAATTTTCATGAAGATGGATAAAAAAATTCAAAATGCTAACAGTGTTTATAAAATCTTCGCATTTTTACTTTTACCCCTATATTACAAAATACAGTAGGTAGTGCCAGAAATATCAAACTTCATCCAGATTTTTATACAATTGGCAATTCCTGAAAGTAAGGTGGGGCTAATTAGAACACTTGTCAAGGTACCCCTCTTAACTTTACACCAGTTACTTGGGATGAACAGGTCAAGGTTATAGCATTATAGAATATATGAGTGCCTGACATAATTTATATACCTAATAAATTTAGTGTGTCTAGCTGAATCATTTTTTAGATACATAACTGTATATTTTTAATCACATTTTGCTCGGAATTTGTCAAATGTAGGTGGCCACAGTGGTATCACTATCAGCGACCAGAGTGGTATCAATCATTATCAGTGGCTACAGTGATATCAATATCAGTGGCCACGGCGGTGTCACTATCAGTGGCCACAGTGGTATCAATATCAGTGGCCAGAGTGGAATTAATAATATCAGTGGCTACAGTGATATCACTATCAGTGGCCACAGTGGTATCACTTTCAGTGGCCAGTGTGATATCATTATCAGTGGCCACAGTGATAGCAATATCAGTGGCCACAGTGGTATGACTACCATGGCTACAGTGGTCTCACTACCAGTGGTCACAGTGGTATCACTATAAGTGGCTACAATGGTATCACTATCAATTGCAATTTTGGCCTTCTCCACAATCATGCTAAATTTCAGGATTATCAAAAATTTCAGATGCTACAGTGTTCACATGTTGACTCATATATTCCAAATAGACGAATGACCTTGAACTTCAACTTTGCTTACAAAATTGTTAGGTTCAAAATGTGTGGCCAGTCTAGCTTCTCATAGGTGGTGTGTTGTCCACATTGGATGAGTTTTGAGTCACCAGGGAATAAAGTAAGCCTTGACAAGTGATAAATGACTAAGACAGGGCAAGTGGCCACTGTGGCTCATGAAAAACATCCAACTAGTTTCACTGCGACCTGCAACTCATCAGAAACTGTTGGGAACATTGTGAGTAGCCTATACATATACCGTGGGGTAACAGATCTGTTGCTACGTATGTGCGTGAATTGTGACAGTGTAGGTGCAGATTCTTCGTGGATGAGAGAGTTGGTTTTAACAGTGGGATTTGATTCAAAAGATTTTCGGATCTGCTGGGTTTTCATTGGTTGGAAACCTAGCTTCATCCCACTGAGGTCAGTGGGTTCAAACTTTGATTTTGGCTTAAATGGTCACTGTAATAATATTACAGTTGAGGCCCTGTATAGGGGCTTGGGATGTGTGAAGACACATCTCCAGTGGTGGATTCCAGTGCTTCTATGACTGCCACTTGTGTGACAATTAGAGTGTACTGAAATATGATGGGGAGGGGAGCTCAGACAACAAAAATTTAGCACAAGACCGAGTGATTGAGGTCATTTCCTCATGATATTGAGACCGAAGGGCTCAATAGAGCATAATTTTTTGCACTTCCAGTGTTTTTTCCTGGTCTAGTCACAGTAGTCTAGAGCATTCTAGACGGGGAGGTGTTGGGATGTACTCTAATATTTGGACTGTGAGATTCAGATCCCTATGGTCACTGAGGGCAAATATCTGCCCAAAGGTTGTGAAGTGTCACCATTACTGATGTAACGGTAGTGTTCTCGCAATCAGTCCTGTAGGGGGCACTAGGTCTGGCCCACATATTGTTTCTTACATGTGTTACATGTTAGGAGGTACATTAGGTTTGAGCTTTCCTAGCATCCTCCTTTGGGGACTGTGTAAGTTCTCCCAAGTGACAAATTTCACAACAATATGAAGCCTGCATATTAATTTCCCACCACAACCGCACACGTGGTCATCTTAGTAATCATAGTATCCCCTGGTGAGTTATGGATTGCTGCCCGTGAGAGGAATTAATAAGGTGGTTCATGCTACAATGCACTTTGTGGATTCAGACTGTATCCTGTTCAGAAGCAAAACCTTAATTATTGATGTACAAAAAGATGGTAATACTTCAAAGATTACATATTAAACTCTTTACCTATGATAAGCAGAGCTAAAAAAGTACACATAATAAAAACAGACAATATTTTTTGCACAAATAAATTTTCTCAAGTTTAAGGGTTTAATACAAGCCTGAATTTATTTTACAACAGAACTGTAGATCACAAAATTGAAAACACTATCATGCTGTGAAAGAACAAAATTAATAAGAAGGTTTGATTGTAAACTACCATCACAGGCAGTGATTTACCATAGACTTGCCACTTCCCCTAGGCCCTACAACAAGGATGGAGTTACTCTCGCTGAACACAGCTGATCTCTTGATGATGTCTAGCAGCTGGCTGCAAAATGACAAACATCCCATATACCATACTGAAGGCCAACCAATACTGGTTATTGTTGTGAATTTTAGGATGTAAATAAGTACAATATTAAAGACTGGAATTTCTAAAGCTTAAACGTGCATCATGTACACAGTTGAATTGGTAATATACATGAAATTATCATTTAGAAGAACTTAGGTATATCCTGGAAAGGTTCCTTTTCATCAAAGCATACTGACCACAAAAATGAATGAATAAATAAATACATTTCTCTATATTTTTTTGCCAATGCATGTTAATGTGCTCTCTGTGTTAATGACAAACCAGAAAAACATTTGACTAAATAGTCAAATACTACAGTCTCTCATTCAATCAGCAAAAACACTGTTGTGTACCTTCGTTCAGTGGTGTATCCATGTATTTTGTTAGGCAACACAGCACCACAAAGTCTTTGCCTGAGATGCTGCTGAGCTTCTATCAATAGATCTGCATTTTCTGTGGGAACTCCCATCTCTATCTGTATAAGCTGGAAAATTAAAGACATTTGAAATCCGTGGAAAATTGCCAAGGGTAACAGGTGCCCTACATGTTTTTGCTATTGTACTGCTCTGCACTTTTTGAGACTTATTCAAATCAGGATGACCTTTACAATTCTATACATAGTAATAGCCACACACTGAGATGAACTAAATATTAGCAATAATAATACAGTAAAACCCCTCTTACCGAACACCTCCGTATATCGAACACCTCTCTATACTGAACACAATTTCTCGGTCCCAAATATATACTTTCAGTGCTATCAAACCTCCCTATACCAAACACCTCACTATACTGAACACTTTTTTTCCGGTCCCAAGGGTGTTCGGTATAGGGAGGTTTCACTGTAACCAGGTAACAACAAAAGTAATCACCATGCAGCAATACCTTGTTGAACCCCTCAATTGATAATGAATAAACTAATATACTTAATACAGCAGAATGAAACATAGAAGGATTAATCAAATAAGTGCAGTATTCAAACAAAACTGAAATGAAACAGTATATAGTACTGGTACCATTAGTCAGTAAGCCAAAAGCTACTGTTTTGTCAATTTGGCTAAAGAAATTTGCAAAATACAAAATTGTTTGAAAATGAATTAATAAAGAATAAGGGTGAAACTTTCCATGAATGTTGCTTTTATTTACAGTTTTGGCTGAACATTTTCAAGGTCCAGATCTGTTCCTGCATAATAATCACTGTGGGAGCTGTCACTTGTATATATATTTTACAGGGCTTTACAATTCTCGTTGAAGTCCACTTGTCCCAGGACAAGTATCCCTAATTTATGCCTCTATTTCTTTCAAATTTTACTTGTCCCAGAAAATATGACATGCAAACTATACAGCCCTGTTTATGTTGAAAAAAAAAAAAACACTTTAAAAGAAAACCCACACCCCCAACAAAAAGGCACTTATGTCCTATAAATACCACTTTGCAATGTCATGATTTGACACTTCTTTGGGTCCAACAAATACGTTACTTATAATATTTATACACATTCAGATCATTTGATTATTTTTATGTATATATAATCAGTTAATATACAATAGTGTGCCCAGTTTTCAGCGAGTGGGAATAAAGTGTGTTGCCTGGAGAAAGGAAGTACTGACACAGGTACAATTATATTGTAAAGTAAAGTAACACATCTTAAGGAATTGAAGATGGAATGTTTATTTCAAATTTTGAACCTGGGTACTTTTTCCCATGGACATATCATTTCATCATATCTGAAATGTTGAAAATGTCAATTTTTTGCTCAGATTTCAGTTCACTTATGTTCCCATGAATTTGCTTTTGTTTCTGTTTCACATCATCAAACTGGAAGAAAATGGGTGACTCTTAAGCGTTGACATTACTGCACATGCGCAACAGTAAAAAAATTAGCATCTGATCACTAAGGATGGAAATGATCAGAGGATGCAGGAGCTCTGAACCATGGCACACAACCTACTAGACTTGTTTCTGGGTAAGAGAGAATAAAATAACATTTTAAACAAATTTGGCAGCTGTGTGAACTCTTATTAACTGGCTAAAAATTGCTCCCCCCCCGCCCCTACAGCTTACAGTCACACATCTGGTTTTAATTCCTTGGATCCCCTCAATATTTACCTTAAGGACGATGCTATTTTCACCGTACGGTGAGAATAGCATTTGGTCTATTTTCACCGTGCGGTGAGAATAGCTTTTGGAAGGAGTTTTGTCTATTTTCACCGTACGGTGAGGATAGACTTTTGTCTATTTTCACCGTACGGTGAGAATAGCGTTTGGTCTATTTTCACCGTGCGGTGAGAATAGCGTTTGGAAGGGGTTTGGTCTATTTTCACCGTACGGTTAGGATAGATTTTTGTCTATTTTCACCGTACGGTGAGGATAGGTTTTGGTCTATTTTCACCGCATGGGGATGATGGTACAGCTTGGTATATTTTCACGGTGAGGATAGAGGCGGCTCTATTTTCACCATCTGGAAATTAAAATTAAGAGCCTTTTCCCAAATTTATGGTTATGGCTTGTCACATAGAACTGAGGAAAATTAAGATTGGAGAAATGCTTACTTTAGGGGGATAGCTAGTTTTATAGTAGAGTCAATAGGAAACTGGACCAAAGCAAAGTGCCCACTTACGGAGGGTTTACTGTAAAGCAATTACCTTGGCACCGTGACAGCATAATGCCATTAAATGTTGGGCTTTTTAACATCTCAAATTAATGTATATGAATTTACTGTACCCACCCATCAGTCTTTCATTTTTGTTCCTTCGTGGATTTCTTTTTAATGCGATCCTTAACCAAAGTCATTACAAGATAGATCTATAAGTTACCCTTAAGTTCCGTAACTTCCATCCGTGACAATATTAAAAAAAGTTCCTACCTTGTCTTGTTACCTAAATTTTTGCCTTTTCACATAAAAAATACAGTGTTGGCTCTTTAAAAACTATTAGATAATAAAAGCTGAAATAACACCTCAACAGATCTCATAAACCATGCTCAAACTGGGATGTTAGGCCTTTTTATTATTTCAGCAAATGTTTGTTCCAATTCTCTTTGTGTGCAATATCATGACACAATGCTTTTCCAAAATATTCTTCCCTGGTTGACTTCTTTTCATCGCCGTACGTTAGGAATAGAGCAGCCCCTATTCTCACCATACGATGATTTTGACCAAACTCTATCATCACCGTACGGTGAAAATAGACAAAACACTATTCTCACCGTACGGTGAAAATAGACAACACACTATTCTCACCGTACGGTGAAAATAGTCACTCCGTTACCTTAATGTCAATGGAATAATCAATTAAAGGTATACCTTCTTTAGACATTAGAATTCTGTATGGCTGGCATCAATTTGGTATAACTTAAATTAATAAAAGAAGCCCGCTACATTTTACAAAATACAACTCAAGAAAACCGAGTCTTAATAAAATGCTTTGTTTTCATTCACAATTCACTGACACTGGGCCTTGACGTTGTAGTCACAAAACTTATTTTGAGTGCAGTCACTGTAATCCCAGCCACACATAGTTCTAACATCTGTGCCTGGAGTTTTGTTGTATGGTTACCTGCTTGGAACCGTCTTATCCAGGCCTGTGAGTAATTCACAGTAGAACTGGAAGTGTGACAGTTTGTGATATAGTGTTACTGTTAGTGTTAGTGTTACACTGTCGGCGTGTCGCAGTGTCGGAGCTTGAATCTGGACTTCGTGAGGCTGCGTGTTCCAAACAGTTCCTTCTTTTCAACAATCCAATGTGTGATTCCTTATGAAGGTATGATATTCATGATCAAACTCTCGGTGACGCCAAAATCGACACTAATCGCTCACACCATGTGTCTTACTGCGGCGTTTTCAGCAACATGAGCAGGTTAAACGCAGTAGTCAAAAGAGGTACGGAATTCTCGTGGAACACGTTTTCAAGACGTCCGCGCTACGAGGAAAAGAGAACCGAATTCTGATTGGATTAGAGCACAGGAAGTTCTGATCTGTCCAACCAGAATTCGTTTGAGAAATTCAGTCGGAACATGGCGGACCAAACAACGGAGAGGAAAGTGTGCACATTTACATTCAAGAGAAAACCTAGAACGCAGAATACAAGGAAAAGAAAATCGAGCGACAATGAAGGTACATTTGTGTCATTGATATCTAAAACTTAAGATGTAGCGCTGTTTACATAGTTCTTCGATTTTGCAGACTTCTTGTCGAAAGATTTCGTGGGAGCCTATATTATCGCTCAAATGCACTTCCATTCAGTCAATTCCAATTCAGTATTTTAAATGTAATAAATGATCACGATTCACCAGCTTGCATCGTCAACACCTTGATGGAACGTGGGCCTGGCAAACACACTTCTGGGGCTGGAAATGGGTTTCGGCAGAATAGAAACACTTAACAGGTGTGAGGGTAACCTACATACGTGATCAAAAATGAATTCACCTCCAAAGGCTTAGCAGATTTGGAGGTGAACAAGTGACTGGCCACACTGAGAAACCGGGTAGGACTACATCATTGATATGGTTGGTGGACACTCTCTCAGCGTGGCCTGGCACTGCCTAGTAGCCCCAGAGGTGAACAAACCAAAGTACTTGACGTAAGCTTTTAGAGGAGAATTGCATACAACTTTTTTTAAAACTAAACAGAGATCGTCAATCCCGGACATGCTGAGGTAGTTCATTCCAAAATTTGGTACCAATAAAAGAAAGAGTTTTAGGGGAAGACCTTGCCTGGAAAATTTTTGAGGAAGTTGATGCTCTTGTTTGATAAGAATGGACTTTGGTCACTGGAGTAAAGATATTTAGTAAATAAGGTGGGACTTCGTTATTAACCATTTTCCAAAGTCTGGCAAAGAAAAATACAGAGATTGTAGAACAATCTCTGTTTGACACTCATCCATTTCAGGGTCCTCAGCATATCGAGGATGTGCGTCCTAGGATGACATTGTAATATTATTCTCATTGCCCTGTTCTGTAGTCATTGGAGGCGTACAATGTCAGCTTTCCTCAGATTGCTACCCCAGACTGTGCTACAATAATCAAAATGAGGTAACACCAAGGTGTTGTACAGGGTAATTTTGGAGTCTGCACAAAGAAAATTTGCAGCTCTGCAACAAATACCAGGAGCTCTCTTTATTTTTGTAACAACCTCACCAACCTGCTTTTCAAATTTCATTTCCTGATCATTGAGTGATAGATCAAAGGTTGAATTGATGGAATTTCTCTTGTGATTGCTGCAAATGCTCAAGGTACTACTGCCTTGCTCATCTAGACTGGTTTAGTAAAGCCTAAAGGGCCATTAGAGGATCCTAGTGACAAGGTGCTACAGCCTGATCAACCAACGTCATTATTGATACTAGGCCAACTTTTTAATGCTGAAGCTCGCATCTTAAGCTATGCCTTCAATATATTGTAAAGTATGACCGGAAGGCTTAGGGCCTAAGACTTTTGGTCATTCTTTAGTTAGGCTTGAATGCTGTTGTACCATATGGTATTGCAGAAAATAAAGAGCACTGAAAGCAGGTAAAACACCTGCTGATAAATTTATACATAAATACCGTCACATAAACTTAAATTGACCTTAATATGAAAATGGGTATCACAGAGGAAGTGGGCAAAGCCACCCCAGTGCCAAGTTTATGTGTACCTCGTCAGACTGCTTTTGCTTCAGAAGTGCACTGAGCACACACCATGACCCATGTCAGCTTGAGTCATGTTTGATGAATCAAATTTGGCTTGGGCAAGGCTTGGTGGCAGCACTGGCCCTGTGCAGCATGTTTCAATTGATGCATGACATGTGACCAAATGTTAAGGGGAGGTTTCAATTTCCTAACTAAAGTAGAAATATGAGAAAAAAAAAAAAAAAAAAGGCTGCCACCATGACTAGGGCTCAATTTTGCTACCTGTGGGTAGCCAGTCGCAACCAAAAATTAGCCCTCATTACTAAAATAAGGTCATCGATACTATATTTTAGTAACTTTGAGCCCTGATGACATCACGATTTGACAGATCGCTTAATAATGTCTCCTGCACTTCAAAGGCTCTGTTATTCATGTGATTGGCCAATAATTAGTCATTAACAACCCCACCAAATGTTAAGGGTTGATGTTTACTCTGTTTTGTACAAATATCAGTGCAACTTGAGCAAATGTTATTGTTTCAGAGGCAAATGATCAACATCAAAGGCTTTTGAAGCTCAATTTCTCCAAAAGGATTATAAGATGAGAGCCCCACCTAGGAATGGTTATTCCAATAAGAAGACCAGGTGAAATTTAATCTGGCTAATGGCTATCGATTCTGTAATGTCTGAACTGCAAAAGCAATTCAGTGATTTTCAAAACTTTGCTTCGTTCTTTTCCTATGAAATGAAGAAAGTGAAACTTTGAGGATGGATAACAGAAAAACTACAGGATGCTTCGACATTTTCATAATTTTTGAATTAGTACTTACAGTACACAAGGGGGGGGGGGGGGAGTGTTAAATGGGTCTGTACACTTTCACAGGATATGCAAAATGAGGGTCAATTTTTTGCCTGCAATTTTGGTATGATTTTTTTGGAAAATCATCACTTTTAAAGTACTAATTTGGGGATGAGAGGGAGGGTCATGAAATTTAGTACCCTAAGTATTAATTCAAAAATGATGATAAGGTTGAAGCATCCCTTGAAGCCAAACATTTATAAAAAAAAAATGCAGAATTGTTTTTTATTGTCAAGATTAAGATACAAGTGTAATTGTGATTTTGTCACAAATAATAAGTGACTTATATGAACATTTATGGGTGGATCAGGATGGTTTGTGGTCAACTTTCACTTGTTTATTCAACAATTACGTCACAGACACCCAAACACGGGACATATAAATTCTTTTGAGAATGACAATTACGCAGTCACATATATGATTTGTTATTCTAAGGCATATACATTTTGAACTAGGATCTATTAAAGTGGGATTTATTTTTGGTGTCTTAGCAGTCCTTAATTTACAAAGAGCTGTAAATAGGTTGTATTGGAATATGTTTGTATTGTAAATAGGTTGAAATGAGAGTTACATGATATGGTGGCCATCAATATCTTTGGTGCTGGGGAAACATATAAGCTCACAGGGTGGGCTGAAGCTTGCCTTTCAAGGCTACTGCTACCACAAGGAAAAGGCTAGCACCAATAGAATATACTGGCGTTGAAGGCTAAAAAGTCATTCAGCTGTCCTGGTCATGTCATTACGGTGGGATTGGTTGATTTTGTGCATCAACAAGAACACAATCATGCGCCAAGGATGGGAAACATTGTAGCAGAGAAGGCTGTGGTGAACTCAAAAGAAGCAGCAAGTTCATCCAGAGAAGCAACATTGGTGCTTGTTTAGAGAGAGTTGGCCTCCGATGTTTATAGAAGTTTTATCAGGACAAGTGGATTTTGTATGCGGACAAGTGGATTTTGAAATTAACTTGCCCTGCGGACAAGTGATTTTTTAAAAAATTGTCGAGCCCTGCCTCGGTTGACTCTCTTTTTGCTCCTTACATGCCCAAAGAAGCATCAGTTAAGCACACGGTGCAGCGCACAAGGCAAAAGGGTTTGCCTGAATTGCATGAGACCACCATTGACTTGAATCTGTCAATGTACCAATCTATGTGGGTCATTGGCGACAAGCTCATCACTGAGAGGGACCTGTTATTAATTTTCACAACCGAGGAAAATCTGAGGTCAATCACCAATGCAATTGCTGGGTTTAGAGATGGGACATTGATGTTACTCCTTAGATTGGCTGCCATAGAAATATAAAAAACAATTACTGGTCCATCAGAAAGATGCTTTGACTAACTTATACCAGGTGATGATGCTAAACACGGCTAAACCTGGTGGGTATCATTTCAGTCAAAGTTCGACCAATATTGGATCAAATTCCCATTCAGTTTAATGTTAATTCAATATATAGGGCATTCTACTAAAACTCCATACTGTCATATACACAGTCGCTGAAATTTTCTGTCAGCCAAATGGAAGTTCTGCCATATTGCATTCGGGCAAGTGTCATGAATACTGTTTCAATTGGACCAAAATGCTAGGGAATAAAAGTCTATAGATATTCTAACATGTCTTCACAAAAACACGACAATAAAATATTCTTAGATTGCATTCTTATTGAAAGGGAAGCAACTGATTCATTTGTGATGTAATTGGGGGGGGGGGGGCTATTTAAGTGCTGAATGTCATAAAAAGCCAGGTTCCTGGAACAGTTCTCTGCTGGTATGGTTTCTCAGAGCTGGCGACACTGTGACTGTGAGTCATGTTCTTCACAACTTCTTGTCCTTATTATAGCATAAGAGTGAAAGTACACTGCAGCAAATAATACATTGAAGCACAAATTGAAATAGTATGTTACAAATGACAAACAACGTAAAAAGCAATTCACCAAATAAAAGTATGTAATGGTGATCTATACAATTCAATGTTTCATATTAGATATACACATGGGGATGGTTCATACTGACATGAGTGATGATAAGCATAATATTCTCCTCCAAAGGCTTTAGAGATCTCCCAAGAGCAAGGCTAAATTAAGATTTACAAAGTAACTATCGTGAGCCTTGCTGCATCACATCAGATGAAGTACTCACTGTACAGTTGTCCCCATCTAATAACACCCCCCTGAAGAGAGGCTTCATGAATTCATTTTCTGTTTTCACTTGATGGCCTGCACGCACTATTTGTTATGTCTGCAATTGCAGTCAGTCGATAGCACTACGAATGAAGAATTCATTAAAACTTCATCCTGGGTTCGGGTTAGTTGGTGTGGAAAAGTCCTGGTACAAAAATGAAGGAAATATAAAACAGTGGCGCTTAAACTGCATGGAACATCTGTTGCCTTCATAAGTGTGATGAATATGGATGTATCTGCAATTTGTTTTCATCTTTTACAGGTAACAGCAGTGATGACGACACATCAGTTGTTAAGAAAATAAAAAAGAAGAATTTTGCAAATCCTATGGTACAATCAGTGAGTACAAAAGTATATTCGATGTAAGAAATTAACTCTTTCAGTGCCAAATTTTAGACAGAGTCACAAGCTTTTTTCCATGTGCTTTGGATGTAATGTGCCCAGTGCACACTGAGACAAGCTGTTGACCCGGCATATTCTCTCTGGAACTATAGCAAAACGGCTACTTGAATGACAGGTCTGTTTATGAGAAATGCGAATCTGGGGTCCTAATGATAATTCAGACCAGTTTGACTTAATTAGATTGGCTTAAGTCGTGATTGGCATTCAAAGAGTTAATGTATGTTCATTTAAGAACACTGTATTTGCCCTTCTTTTTAGCAGCACCTACATGTGTGTATTATGGTAGACGTCATACCAGTGTGGATGTTTGCAGCACTTAGTGGGATGCAGTTATCAAGTACATGTTTATGTATGTAATTCAATCACTAAATGATTTTGACTGATTGTGTGATTTAATGTTTTACTCTCATTCTAAGGTATAATATGCATAATGCATAGCACTATTTTGGCAAGTAGCATTATCAATCACCTGTTAATGTGTAGCCTTGCTTAATGGAAACAAATTGAAGCAGATGACATTTGTAACATCAGACGTTTGCTGGTAATTTTTAATCTGAAAAATTTGTATTATGTTACATCTGCGTTAAGCCTGTCAGGATTGAAGGCTAAATCGTTTTCACTTTTCAGACGCGCCAGGCGAAGCATGATGAGAAAGTTGAGTACAGCAGCAGTGGCAGTAGTGAGGAGGGTGACACCCTGGCTGTGCAGTATAAGTCCAATAAATCAGGGGTGAATATCTTTTTTTTTAATAAATATCTGATGTCATGGAAGGCTTGACTGAATTTCCTACCTTTCCGTCAGATATTAATTTAGATTCATGACAGGAATAGGATGTCCCTATCCAAGTTTGGGAAAATTATACAAAATGCTATCAGATGTGTACACATTATTTACCCCTAAAAACATTTTGTTGATGATTCTCCTGATTGGCAGCCTTAGTTTGCCTTGTAGTTACTCAATAAATACCCAATCTTATGCATCAAGTCAAAGTTCATGTCACAAATTGTTTTAATTTACATATTTAACTCTTACCCCAAGAAAAAAAAAATATACATGTATTCCAAATTATTTTTTTAGGAAGAAAAATTTCCACATTTTAAATCTGATTTTGCCAAAGTGTCATATAGAGAATTCTGTAATGGCTTGGCAGAGCAGCAAATCCTGTTTATTTGGGTCATATTTATTATAAGGCAAGACCAGTATCGTGAGTCTGATAAATTACTATGTATGTGGAGATTTATATCACTTAATTCTTTTCAAAGACTTATGTTCCCCAAGATGTTTATAATGTATTTACATATATGTGTAAGCTTGTTTGTTATGATATCTGAAGCTAATACCAGTGTAATTATCTTCACTATTTATCCGGAAGCTTCTTTGTGGAACCCTCAGTTTGCCATGTACAAAACTTGCTATATGTGCGTAGTGTTAAGAAATGTGTTTGATAAAAGACATTCATGTGTATAGTGGTTTTAATTTATATTACGGGGATTGAGCTCATAAGATTCAGTTCAGAGTGCAGAAGTGTCAAGTACGTTCTAATTTTCAGAAGCGTGAAGGCCCAGAGGACATGGGTGCTACAGCCACGTATGAGCTGGACACTGAGGTGGACAGAGATGCTCAGGCAGTCTTTGAGAGGGCCCAGGCAGTAAACAAGGTAAGACACAAGTTGATCTTGGCCACACAAGTCCTGGTATATCCATCTGACTGTCAAGTTGATTTAAGTCTTTTAGTGCCAATCACAACTAAAATCAATCTACTTAAGTCAAATTAGTAGAAAATTTTAGAATCAGAATTGATGTACAGTGGTCCCTCTCTGGAGAGACCACTCTAATGTTAGACCTCGTGTCTTGAAAGAGCCACTTTTCAGGATACTTTGCGTAGTACTTTTCATATTATTTACACCTTTTATGAAAGACCACCTGTTTTGAGAGACCACAATTTGGTCTTCCCTTAGGATTGTTATTTAAGACAGGTTTTACTGTAATCAAATTTTAAAAACAATTCTTAATTAAATAGCATCTCAAAAAATGAAAATCAGATTTAGTTTATAGTGTCAAATGAAAAACACATAATGTTCTCCAAAACTGCATTTTTATTTTTTTTAAAGGGTTTTGTTCTAATTTTTTGGCTGTTTAATTTTATTTTCAAAAATTAAAACTTTTAATTGAAAGATGCTGTAAATTTTGAACTAAATTCCATATCCAAGATATGAAATATGGTTTTGCTGTTTAAAGTGTACTCTTTCATTTCTCATAAGAAAAATGTTTCCCATGTTGGTATTTATGCTATTTTATTGTTTTTCCGCATAACCAGGTAAAATTAAACTTTTTTAATTAAGTGATTAAAATTCAATTTTGTAGCATTTACAAAAATTTCATTATTTTTAACAGCTTAATCCAAATGTATATTTTTAGAAAATATGTAGTTTATATAATCTCAAATAAGTAGTCTAGTGTATATAAGGACATGTATGGAGAAAAGTTATGTTCTCTGTGTAAAATGCTGTAAAAGTAAAGCAAACCCTTAACAGGGGATATAATTTCCTCAAAGATTAGCAAAAACAGGGACTATGTATTAGTGCCATTTGATATAGAG
This sequence comes from Hermodice carunculata, assembly GCA_964020975.1. NCBI lineage: Eukaryota > Metazoa > Annelida > Polychaeta > Eunicida > Amphinomidae > Hermodice > Hermodice carunculata. The sequence continues at coordinate 4,208,049 of OZ026627.1, forward strand.
ATGTTTTTTTTCACAGAGATAGCCTTAATTTGAGATTCCACTGTACTTGAAGGATCATGTATGTACATGTGCACCTGGCAGGTTGTCACTGCCTATTATATATAAATGTGTGCATGGATATGTATGTAGAGTTCTTCATGTACATTGAAATGTATGTCTACTAACATGTATGTACAATATATGTATTTTCATTAATGAAAATGCAACAAAAGCTATATGTGTATAATTGAAAATACAACAAGAGATGTCTTTGCATACAGATTGCTCACACTAGGGGTCACTTAACCATTTTACACGTATGTAAATCAGGTGGTCTTACATAGAGGAGTTAGAAATGGTGCTGCATTTGCATAGCAGCAGACATAATGTGACAGGTCATCTTTCAAACCAGGGACAAACACAATATGTGTATGCATTTTACATGATATTTATTTATTTATTTATTTTTCTTTATTAGACAAACACATATATGTATATACAGTCTACAATATCACAATATGAACATTGTTATTTATATTAATTACAGGTTATCCAGCACATAAATAAACCTATCGGTCCATTTTACATTTTGTTTCAATGCTTTACAAATACATTTGTGTAACCACACATTGTATTTAATATTTCTTAACAAATCAATATTTTTATAGTTAGTATTGTTATTAAGACAGATGATCCTATCAATATAAATATTTCTTGTAATAATTGACAAAATAATTTTACACAATTGATAAGTGTTATTATTTTCAGCAAAACCTAGTATAATGTGTTTCTTACATGATATTTATGTGTTTTTGTATTCACCTGATTCCAATATAGGAAGTAGATGTATGTTTTTGTAGTGTGTGTAACTCATTTATTTGTGTTCACAGGAATTAAAGGACAAAGAGGATGATAAGGTATACAGAGGCATAAATAACTATGCTGTATACATTGAAAAACGAGACACGGCACAGGGTAATGCCTCCAGTGGAAGTGTCAGGTATCTATATCCATATCACAAATTTTCTGTCCACAAAATTGAGTTCACAACTTTTTTGTGACACACACACACATATATATGTCATACTTCATGTTAAGATTCAATAATGAGTTGTGTACTATGCAGTGGAAAATTCTTCATTCTAACATGTTGACACATTGTGAAATATGCTTGAAAATACTAAAAGACAATATGCATATGTAGACTATGAACTTTGAAAAGGTGATCTACTTACTGAGTTTTACATAAACCTCAAAAAGAGTGTAGAGGAGTGTGTTTAAAATTAGTCATTAAAAAAAAATGTAGTATATCACACTAAAAGGCAATGTGTATTGGCAGTATTAAAGGTAATAGGAAATAGGCAGAGAAGTGGGCCACTTTTACTTCCTGTCAGGGCTCCTCAGTTGTAATGTCATTGTGCAACAGTCATGTGATAATAAGCTTTTCTTTGATCTCTGTCTATGTTCCATGCCTGCCAGCCAGGGTACAATTGGTTGGGTTGTTACCAACTTGAGTTGACAAGAGATTATGTATACTGGCCTGCTTCATGCATATAATTAACTTTGGCCACCTGGTGGTAGCATTTCGCATTTTCTTTAATTTCGTTGTTTTCTTTAGAGCAAAAAGCTGGACAAGCTGCCAATTTTAAGCTACCAACTTTCAAGTACACACATTGTATCCTGATGCTGCAAGTGAATTTATTTTGAAATTGTATGTTGTTCATAGAAAAGGTCCTATCCGGGCACCAGCTCATCTCCGAGCCACAGTCAGGTGGGACTACCAGCCAGACATCTGCAAGGACTACAAAGAAACAGGTTTCTGTGGGTTTGGAGATAGCTGTAAATTCTTACACGACAGAAGTGACTATAAACATGGCTGGCAGCTCGAGCGAGAGATGGATCAGGGCAGATATGATAATGAAGAAGGTAGGTGTGCAGCTGTGAGCCCAGGCTTAAATTTGTAAGTAAAGTACAGTGAAAACTCATTATAATGACACCCTAGGTTCCCTTAGAAATGTCAGATAACTGAATATGTCAGATAAAGTAATCAAAAAACAAACAAAATGAACTTTTGCAATTCAAACCTTGTGTTATCATAATGAATATGTTGGATATCTGAGTGTCGTTATAATGAGGTTTCACTGTAGATGGATTTAATTGTATCTGTTATGAATTTCACACTGAATGGCATTCACAGAGTTTATGTGTAACAGTGCAATCATTGTTGAGAATGCAAGGAGTTCTATGTGTGGACTTACTAAGTACAATTTAATCCCTGTATTTTATTTCTTTCGCATCATTGTTCTGAATGTTATGATTGTGCGTTTGCTTCATGGTTCGCTGATTAAATTTCTGAAGTTATTATTTTAAGCACTTTTTATCAAATCTAGAGTTTTTTTTTATCACTATTAAATTTTTAGCAAGAGCGGAGTGACCTGACCTCAACAATGGCATACACAGCTGAACAGTTCAGAAGATGGATAACATCATAAAAAAAAAATAAGTAAAAACAAAAAATACACAATTAAAGTTATCAAATTTCTGCATCTGTATTGTGTGATTAATTGTCTTTACTAACATATAGTCTGATTCTCAACATTTACAAGGTTAGAACTTATTAAGTTAGCCAGGCCAAGAATAGACCTGAAAGCACTGATTTAAAACCAAGTCAACAGCTTTCCTTGCGGCATATTGTGTCCCAAGGAAAGCTGTTTACTAAGACTACTTTTTGCTTTAGACTAGGCTGGCTGGTATTTGAATGAAAGGTAACTTCATAAGGAATTTGAATCTTTTAATCATTATATATTTAAAGACATTGAGAAAACGACCATTTTGAGATTGGCTCTTTTAGGGTTACTAAGTTAGCCAGTCCAAGATTACTTGCTGTCAACACGTCTGTAATTGTTTTAATGCAGGCTACTGATTGCCAGGCTGTATTTTATTTAAGTAAACACTGATGATTTGGAAGGAGGCAGGCTTTTTATGAAGGGTTCCCAGTGCTGCTTTTGCTGCATGTAGTAATTTTGCCTAAATTTAGCACAGGTAATGCTTAAATCCCCATGAGCTCATCATTATTAGCTTAGCTGATTTGTCAGTCAGCTAAGCCTATCTTATGGTTCATTGTCCATTGTTATAGGCATCCATCGGTCAACAGTTCACACTTTTTTACTTCTCAAAATCTGTCGATTGGATTTACTTGAAACTTGGTGGGGATGTACTTGGGTGGGTCTCTAACATGTTTTAAAGGCCCATGGTTCAGTGATTTTTAATTTTTGGTTGTTTTTCTCAAAATTTATTAAAAAAAATCTCCAAGATCACCAAGCCAATTGCTTTGAAATTGAAAAGGGGCACTTCTGGGGACCCTTCGACTGTAATTTGTTTACAAGGTGGCACTGTGATGTCTTTCAATGTTTTTACAGTTTTCTGTGTGTTAAAGCTATTTTTGACTTCTCCAAAACTGTCATTAAATTCTTTTGAAGCTCAGTGGAATTGTAGCTCGTGAAAAGGTCAAACAAAGTTGTTCACTAGGTGATGATATCTTGTATCTCTAATTTTGAACATTTTGTATTTTTTTGGGTGGGGGGTTCTTATTATTATCTATTAATGTATACATTCCCATTGATTACATAGCGAGTCAATGAAGATTGCAATGATAAGTGGCATCCAAAACTGTCAACCAGATTCACTTCAAAATTGGTACTGATGTACCTTGAAAGGGCGCCTACTAATTTTATTCAAGTGGTGACACTTCAGTGATTTAAGGAAGTTCTATGAGATTTTTGGTTCAATTTTTGGCAAATTATTAAAAAATCCGGTTGTACCAAACTGTTGACGCTAATTGCTTTGAAATTGCAAAGGGACACTTCTGGGGATTTCTAGACCTTAATGAGTTCAAGAGGTGGTGCTGTGATTATTTTTATTTTTTAGAGATTTTTTTGTGTTTTCACTTTTCTTGCCTTTTTCTCCCAAATGGTAAGTTGGATCCTCTTCAGATTATTGGGAATATACATGGACTTGATCTGCACCAAATTTGGTCACTACATGGTGCTGCTGTCATTTTCTGATTTTTTACAAGTTATCAAAATTGGATAAAATCGGTAAGGGGAGATGTTCACGTGAGCAACTTTGATGATGGTCTTAAACAAAGGTGATTTTGTTATCATTCTAAATTTTGCAGGACCACTTCAATCCATGCATGTAAGGTCAGCTGAGTACAGGACTGTCACAGTCCTCTTGTGGACAGTAGGGCTTGCCTTAATGTCAAGCCATGATGAAATATCATCATTGAGAGAAAGTATGAATCAGATTATTTTAATCCAATCTTGCAGATTTCCACAAGTATGAGATAAGTTCAGATGAAGATGATCTCCCATTCAAATGTTTCATCTGCAGAGACACATTCAAGAATCCAGTTGTGACAAAGTAAGTCACTAAAATTAAGATATATATATATATATATATACATAATACACACACACATATATATATTTATATATATTATATGTGTGTGTGTGTGTAGAGTGGATTGTATCTCTGTTATATTTATGTATTTATGTGTAATTGAAGTTTGTTGTAGGAGACCACTCTTCTCAAGCGAAAATAGAGACTCCAGTATGGGTGGCCCATTGAGGATAACTTTGGGATCACGAGTTGTTGGATTTTCATGTTGTGGGAGGATGGGTTGAGCAAAAACATGAAAATATAATGAGTGATCCCAACATTATCCCCAATGGGCCTCCCATACTGGATTTTCTTTGTCCTATGTCTAAAAAGGGCAAATATTCACCAAATCAAATTGCTTTTAGAAATGGCTTTGAAAACGATGCCATTTTGAAAGTGGGAGAAGTCGGTATTTTATTAAATGCACCATGGCCTCTCATTGGTTTGTTTACTACTTGAAACAAATGATTGACAAACCAAATGGAAGATAACAATTAAAACCTTGTTCTTAATAACCATGCAGGATAAGCTTCAGACATAGGAGAAGGGGTGATCTTATATAGCTGTATAAATCTACAGCTTTTTATTTACCATGCTTTAAAAATCACTTTGAACTCACATCAAATACTATTGTATTACATTTACCAGTGGTATCCGTGGGATGCAGTTGACATGTCCAAGGAGAAAGTGTACCCTTGATTGCTCTTGCTTGTCAACTTATAGTCTGTGTCGCGAAAAGTTGGTCAGTGCCATACACACATGTTACGTGTTGTATCCCTAGCAGTGGGTGTATTTAATTACAAGCCCAAGGAAGTGATATTTTGCAGTTTGAGTTGTTTTGGAAATATATTGCGCAGTTAAAAGTTGGTGCCACCATCTATGAGAAGTACTATAATTTTTTTTGTCTTTTTTTTTTGTTTTTGCATATTTAAATTTTCACAGTTTTTGTATTATGACATTTCATTGCAGTTTTAATTGAATTATTTTGGACACAATTCCTATTCAAACAATCAAACAAAAAAATCCTGTTCACATGCAGATACCCCATTGACATTGTTTGTGTTATGCTTTGTGACAGAACACTATATCATTCTATTTTTGAGGGTGAATTATCATTTTCTAGAGTGATATTCAAAAGTAGTAACTCACTGTAGATCACATGACCTAAACGTTGTTACAAGTTAATTGTAACACCTCTGGATCAGTGATATGATGCATTGACATTTAGACAAAATCATATATGTGCACATAATTGTTTGATTACACATCACATATGACGTAGAATAACTGATAAACGTAAACAAACACAACACACCAGGTTGGCATTGAAAGTAGGCCTAGGGTATATTTTGTTTTTTTTGCAATTGATACCCAATTTATAAAATAAACAAAATCTTACATGGCTGGAGAATGAATTACTATTTCTCTGCCACTCGGCAATGTTGTTGGTGTGGAAAATCACTTGTGACCTGCGGTCACTTGTGATTTTTGCCACCAACAACGATCCTTCATGAGACAAAAATAGTAACTCACTCTCAGCCATATAAGATTTTCTATTTCTGTCCATAAAGATTGGTAATTAAGTATCACATAGAGTTCCATAACTAGGCACCATGAGAGTTCATGGACCAGTTAGTTCACTCAGTAATCATACACTCTATGTTTGTCACTGAACATAGCTTTCCATGATGAGTTAAGCCACACTCACTGGAATCAACACCAGGGGGACATGACACCTCCCTGACAACAGAATGTTTGTAAACACAAAACCACTTGCCCTCAAACGTGGATCAGGGTCTTTCCAACAAGTCAAATTATCAGTCGGCCTGATCAAGGGTCATGAGTCACCTACATGTTTTTGAATAGAAAGGTCTATCAGTCACCTACATGTTTTTGAGCAGAAAGGTCTGTCAGTTACCTACATGTTTTTAATAGAAAGGTTTATCAGTCACCTACATGTTTTTTGGTAGAAAGGTCTATCAGTCACCTACATGTACAGTAAAACCTCCCTATACCGAACACTTTTGGGACCAGAAAAAAGTGTTCAGTATAGTGAGGTGTAGGGTATAGGGAGGTTTGCTCACATTGGAAGTATATATTTGGGACCAAGAAATGGTGTTCAGTATACAGAGGTGTTCAGTTAGAGAGGTTTTACTGTACATGTTTTTTGGGTAGAAAGGTCTATCAGTCACCTACATGTTTTTGAATAGAACGATGTATCAGTCACCTACCTGTTTTTGAGTAGAAAGGTCTATCAGCCACCTACATGTTTTTGAAAAGAAAGGCTTCAAAGCACAGCACAAATGGGGCACATGTGTTTAGGTAAGATGTTCGAATCATGCTTGTGGCAAATGCTGCCTCCATGAACCAGCCACAATCTGACGATACATTTAGGACTTTTCTTCTCTTTTGTTTCAGATGTAAACATTACTTTTGTGAGAAGTGTGCACTAAATCAGTACAGAAAAACCCAGCGATGTTTCGTGTGTAATGAACAGACAATGGGGGTATTTAACCCAGCAAAAGGTAAGATTGTGTTCATATGATCTCATGCAAAGTTTTTTGACAATAATGCAGACAAAGACATGTACAGGTGATATTGGCAGAGGAAAATTACGTTCTATTTATCAATATGCTTCATACTATTTTATGCAGGAATAATTAAATGGGAAGAGATTGAGTAGTTAATATTGAAGGCAACATTTTGTATGGTCCACCAGTATAAGATATACACAACTTGTTGATCACCAACATGTACATGGCAGGATGTTGTGTCTTTGAGAGTTGGGAAATAATCTATGCTTTTAATTGGGCAGAAATCTAATAACCAATTTGATTTCGTGTTGGTTTCAGATCTTATCGCCAAGATGGAGAGATACAAAGGAGGAGACTCAGACAGTGATGAGCCACAGAAAGAAGAACGTGACGATGACAAAGATGCCAGTCCTGAATAAAAGGATTAACTCATCACATAGTCATGGACCTAAATGTATGGCCAGTGTACTGAAGACCACATGTTATGACAGCTGGCCACTTGTACTGTGATGTCATTGTGACTGTATCTATATTGTAAGGTGCTGTGAAGAAATCAAGACAGCTGCTTGGTATAATTGCAGATCCTGTAGATCCTACATATATAATATTTGACTTTGTACATTGCCATGAAATCATATGGCATCAGGGCATTTTTAACTCAGCTGACTTGACCAGTTAAGTGACAGATCCATCCATCTTCCATGTTGCCATCATCATCATGCGTTAACAATTTCTCATTTTCTCATTCATCAGAAGTGGCTGCCTGGATCCCTGCTAAATCTGTTCAAATGGTCACGATAAAGTGATTTTGGATTTTTTCATATTTTTTTTCTTTTCAAAACAAATCTTCAGTGGTGAAACCAGTCAGTCATTAGGTCAAGTATGTGGGTCACAGATACATTCATGTAATATTCGTCTCGAAGCAATAGTTTCTTTCTTTCATTTTTTTTGTAAAATCTCACACAAGCAAACATGCTTGCTGCGCAGTGCTGGAGAGTATCAATATCCTAGATACTTACTTGGTTACTTTATGATTTCACTCTGAAAGTTACACATGCTGTGTGACGTCAAGCCTACCCGAGACTAGGCTGGAAACACACACACTTTATGAAGAATCGACACACATCTTTATACATTAATGACACAATTTTGTCATCTCAAATACCTAGGTCCTTTCCCTAGCCATTGTTTCAGATTCACTTACCACAGCTTATAGAACACTTCCCATTGTCGCAAGTCGCCTCCTACTGATAATTTTTTTAAGGGAGGATCTACTTTCCTTATGAGTTGGCAGTAGTATGGAATACAGTCAACATCATTGTAGCAAATGGGTGCCCAGTTGTGACAATGGAATACTCGTCTGTAACCTGTTGATGTTAAAGCTAGTTTCGTTGATAAATAAATGCTGGAAAAATGTCATTTGTTTGGAGTTTGCTATGTATATTTTGCAAATTATGATAGAACTGTTTTTCTTCAGTGTGTGGAGAGATATTACTTATCATTATTTGTCAGTAAAGCAGCCTTCGCATTGGAGAATAATTAAAATAAACATGGCAGCTGCACAAGGTCTAAATATGTTTAATCCAAGTTTCTGTTGCAATTCTTGTCAAATATAGGTAAGCGAGAAATGGAATCTAGCATTGGCTGGTAGTTTCAGAGGATGTTTGCGGCACTCACTGTTGGGTTGTTTAGTTTTCACAAGGCTTGCTCTGTGAAAACTGAATAATCTAACAGTGGACACGTTTTGGTCAGATTGTCCTGAAGCTTGGTAGGGATGTACTTTGGGTGGGTCTTTAAAAGTTTCTCAAGTCAGTCATGCTACAGTTCTTTTTTGATTATTTCTTAATTTCATCGTTTAAATGTATAAAAGGCATTTGCTCTGAAACTACAATGCCAATTGCATTAGAAATACAAGATCATTACCTGAGGTCCTGCAGAGCTCAATTTGTTTATTTGGGTAACATTGACATAATTTCTAAGATCAAAGCACAATCTCAGTGGATGTACATGTAGATTTGAGTGGTAAAACTATTTTGACAGGACATTGAAACTGGACATGATAAGGGTTTTAAGGGTCGGGTTGAGAGTGCATTTGACTGACCTGAACATGATCATTACATCTCAAATAACTTTCAAGTTATGGTCATGTGATGGCAATTCTCCATGAAGGATAAGTTGAGACTAAGATGAGTGACCTTGATTACTTCCCTAGGCTGCAAAGTCACTTTTTGAAGTTCTCATTTGGGCCATAGCTTGAGAACTATCTGAGCCAGAACTTTGATGTTACACATTACATAATGTGGATGACCTTGATTTCTTTTTTAAAGTTCATCAGGTTGTACAAATGATGAATTGTGAAAAAAAAAATAATGTTCTCTCAATTTTTTACCCTTTCCCCCTTGAATTAAGACTGAGTCAACAGCTTTCCTTGGCATGTGATCTTGATAAGTCTCATGTACATTTCTCAGTCAAATTGTTTTTCATAACTGTTGAAATTAGTTGAAAACACTGAAGCAGATGACATTTGACCACCAGCCAGTTTTGGCCGGTTTGAGGGGGAAAGGGTTAATGTGCCTTCAAGAAATGTAAGATGGGAACGTGAGGCACACTTGATTCAATAAGTGTGATATTGGTAGTGACCACTCTAATTTTAAGAAAATAAATGAAATATGAAAGAAATGTAAATGTTATATCAATAAAGAAAGAATGAAGCTACATTTGTCAAATTGATATATAAAATGTGTCATGTTTTTAAACTCAATTGCGTATTATGTGTGTGGTGGTAACACTTTCACTGCCACATTTTGATAATGAACAAGGCCTCTATATCCACATGCAGTGAATCCGCCCCATTTAGGATTGTGCTTAAAGTAGTACAGTGGCCATGTCTGGGAGGCTGAGCACAATACATGTATTTGATTTCCACAACATTCTAGGCTTTATACAAGTTTCTAAGTCTACTGATCAAAGGTCGCAGAGTTTATGCAATCCCTGATTATCTGTCTGGTAGTCCCCACCTGTCCATACATCCATAAACTTTTGCTTGTGAATGCGACAGTCAAACAGTTTTTATGTTAGCCCTGTGTGACTTTCAGAACATATAAAGGGTATGAAAGTGTAGGTCAAGCTTGACAGTGGTGGTGCCACCTATAGTATTAGCAATATATGGGCCAAAATAGGAAAATTTTGAGAATGCTGTTTTTGAAAAGTTTTTCATGAATCATCTAAAAACTTGGTGAGAATTTTGATCATACAAAGAGATGAACACGTGCCAAAATTTGGTGGCGCCCCCACAGTATTATGGAAGAGATGTACAAAAAGATGTTGAAAACACCTTAAATGTGTTATCTTGAGAAAGAATAAAGTAAATGATACCAAATGTGTATCATATGTATAGATTACATGTTACTTAATATGGATGACCTTGACTGACTTTCTCAAGGTCGCAGATGGAATATTTATGAGGCAATGATTTGTTATGGTCATTATGTCTGAACTTGTGCACATGTATGAAATACCAGTACTGGAATATTATATAGACAAAAGTCTCTGACGTGGAGTCACTGTGGTGCAGCTGGTGGTATTTAGTGAAAGTAGCATCCTAGGTACTAAAGGTTGAGTCAATCCTTTATTTTGCAGTGCTTATGAATCGAAATGGAACTTGTAAATTTACACTGAATATGGATTGGGCCAGTGATTAAATTTTGTCAATTTTGGATGACCTCTACTTAATTTCAAGGTCATTAAGAATATAGTAAAGGGTGTCTAAAGTCACATTATGAGAAATTAGAAGACCAGCAATACCAAATGAACCATAAATGTGCACCATATATGTAAGTTCGATATGGCGTAATATGGGTGACCTTGATCTTTTCAAGGTCATGGAGGGAATACATGTCAGGAAACGATTTCTTGTTGTGGCCATAACATTTGAACTTTTGCACATGTATCAATATATTATGAAATCTTGTTGAATGTGGGACTCGAAGGAGTACACTAACTGCTCATAGGTCCTGGACATTATCCCTTTTTTCAAATTCATATGTCACACCATCCTTGGTTAAAGTATACGCAGGTTGATGTCAAAATTCAATCCCAAGAGAGAATCTTACAATTTTTTTGAAGAATTCATAGCCGCTTGTCAGATCACTCCATAAGTTTGTTTAAACAGTTTGTAATTGATAAAGTCCTCCTCTGACGAAATTAAGGAGCTTGTCATCATCTGCAAAGAGGTATGTGTCACGGACCGTTTCTCCAGGTAGATCATCACTATATTGCACAGAGTATTGGTGCTAATACACTCCCTTGAGGGATGCCATTTCTGACTTCAGTGCAGCGTAACTTGCTTCTATTTTTGTGTTCTATTAGCAACAAAACCTTTGAGTCATTCCTGAGCAGAGATCCATATACCATGATTGAATACTTTACAGAGCAAAAATTGATGGGAGACTTGATCAAATGCTTCAGTTAAATCCATGTAAACCACATATATTTCATTGTCAGTATCAAGTAGTTTCAGTCCATTTATCTAAAAGTTTGGGGAGTTGTGATGTGGTTGATCTCCGAGAAATAATTTCATGCTGTTTTGTACTGAACACATTATGATGTCTCATATGATCAGCCACGCTGTCGCACACAATGGATTCCAGTGTCTTGCAAAGAATGCTGGTTAAACTATATAGGGCCGGAAAGTTGTTTGGTTTCAATGAAGTGTCAAAACGGATCGTGGCTTGACCAAAGAAGACAGTCCTGGCAACAACCAACATGTAGGGTGTAGATTGTTTGGACGAGGGGACTTGCATATCTTGAAATTTTATAATTTCTTTATAACCATCTCTTCAGTAACAAAATAAACTTTCAGATAAGTTGTAACATTTGCACCTGGTAAAACAGGAATAAGACCGATGGATTCTATTGTGCTTCAACGCTACTACAGATTTGTCCATGTCAGTTTCTGTTAAATTCTTCGTTAGCAATGTCACTTGCCACTAACAGTTGCACAACTATATTTAATTTTGGTTTTAGTTAACAACGTGTCAGAAATTTGGGGTGGGGGTGAGGGGAAGGGGTCTCCTTGATCGATGTGGCAATAAATTTATTTTTCAGAAGCAAATATATTATATAAGCTCGCGTATTATCGATCGGATCTGATTACATTGTCTATAATAGGGACTATTTCTGCCGTACACGTATATGTTTTGTGACCCAGGAACAACCGAGTGTCGTACCAGCAACCTTCGGCAGGACCCACTTCATTGTATTTATTCCAGTACAAATGAAGTACTGTGTTCGGAGTGGTCCCAGATCTTGGACTGTACATATGTACGGGCACCAGCATCAAAGAAGCGCCGACAATATATGTTTTGTGACCATGGAACAGCCTGGTCACGAACTGGCAACCTTCTGCACCACTCATTTAGCCGAAAATGGGAAAGGCACATGCCAACTGCACTAAATCCACATTCGTAAAAAAAAGAATGCTTCAATGCAGGCAGGTGTGGCACATGATCTTCCATACAAAACAGAAACACTTACCTCCTCATCAGTTTCCATATGTAATGATAAATAACCAGTCAGTTGAACAAATTGAAGACTTCAGATTTTTAGGTGTCTCAATTGATCATGATCTCAGTTGGAACAAACATGTTAATTATGCATCAAATAAATTATCCCGAGTGTGTGGCACACTTTCTAAACTAAAAAACCTACTACCTCAAAGCATAAATTACAATTGATTTACAATCACATCTGAATTATGGAATAACTACATGGGGGTTCCTTTCTTGCAGTAGACTTGTAAAGCTACAAAAGAAAGCAATAAGACTTATTAGTAATAGCAAGTACAATGCACACACATCTCCTATTTTTAAAAAAACTTAGTCTTCTTAAGTTCAGTGATATATTCAAGCTAACCTGCATTAAAATATACAAGTACAAAAACAATATGTTGCCTAACTATTTCAATGATGTTTTCCACTATCATCAGATTCAACGCACTGATAGACCCAGAAGAACTGTAACAATACCAGGTAGCTATGATGCAACAGTGCATAATATTCCTATTTTAACTCCAGTGATCCCAATACTATTTACAAATACCAAAATTAATCCCTTATGTTTAAGACATAAAATACCAGATTTAATTAATGAAATTACTTACCTGAGATAGTTATGACAAAAATTGATACTTCTTGAAAGGCGTCTTTCAATATACTAAGAATTATATTATTAACCATTATGAAATTAACTGGAACATCATTAATTGTCACCTCCGGCAACAGACGATAATTAGTCATATATTATGTATTATTGTCACTTGGTATATGAACTTTTATAATATCTGCAATCATTCAGCCTATAGTATTATGTTAGATATCTTACAGCGTATGAGTTTAAACATTGTAATTAAGTATAGTATATCTTTAAGGTGGCCTGCATGTCGGCGAATCCTCGGAGTCTTAATGTATGGTCTCCTGGCTTTAAACATATTAATGTATTCTTGTACCACGTTGTATAGAATTGTTTAGACCAAATAAACCTATCATATCCTATCCTATGCGTGAATGCCATAATTGACATGGCCCAGTTCATTGTATTTATTCCAGTACAAATGAAATACTGTGTTCGGAGTTGTCCCTGATCGAGGACTGTACATATGTAAGTCCACCAGCATGAAATGATCACCGTGAATATACATGTTTTGTGACCACGGAACGGCCTGGTCTCGAACCAGCACCCTTCGGCACCACTCATCTAGCGGTAAATATGAAACGCACATACCAACTGCAATAAAATATTTGGTCTTCATAAACCAGTTCAAATTGGGTGTTCGAAAATCCTGAAATTCAAATTTTTCTTGTACAGTTTTCGATGATTTTCATATGAAACTGCATTCATTTTGCTCGAATTATAATTCACTTTTGCTTGCACGAAAACGTAATTAATTACTTATTTTTGCCCTAAAATACACAATTTTTTTTGGGGGGGGGGAGGGGGGGAGGGGTGATACTCTTGGAACCCCTAAACCGATAGCACAGCTTCGGTAGCCTTTGGGAGCTAGCACATGCCATATTCCGGCTGCATCCAATTAAACTTGGCCTCGTTTTCTTTTTTCGTTTAGCTTTTAATTTTAGTTTAAGGATAATCGAGCTAGATCTATGAAAAGTTAGTACCCACATGCACCGAAATATAATCTTTATGTACAGACCTGATGGAACCACAGCAGATAATCGAGAAAAAGGAAAACTGATATTGATGTACATGCATGGAATAAAGAACGCTGTACATAATATCACCTGAGTCAAATTTGCGTCAAACCAAATTATGATGATGAGGAAGTCACAAAAGCTCTGTAAATTGAGTTTCCTTTTTTGGTTTCTACAATACATCTGTGGAATGAATTACCTTCAAGAAAGCTAAACACATTTCCTTTTCACCGTCACTTTGGCATAAACGCCACAAAACTGCACAAAAAACAAACAAGAAACGCTTTAACTATTATGCATTTAGATTACATCCAAGCTACATGTGGATTGTAGTTTATCATAAAAATGAATTGATATTATCCGTAACCTGCTTATGGTTGGAGCAAAAGAATTTTAGATAGTATCATTTTACTTCACATCTTCGTCAGTCCGTCAATCTGTAAATTTACATTTTTCAACTTCGCCAAAACTTTTAGCTAGATGCACTTCAAATTTGTTGGGGATCTACATTGGGTGGGTCTCTACCAAGTCTATTCACTTGGTCATGGTCCAATGACTTTTGGATTTTTCATGAGTTTTTGTTCATTCTTTCGGCAAAATCTTCTCCGAAAGCCAATTGCTTCACAAATGCTTCGGGGCACTTTCAGGTACCCATAGATCTTAATTTGTTCAACAGACAGCACTGAATTTTTGAAAATTAATGTTTGTGGGATAAAGCAAGTTTCGACTTCTTCTCTGATACCATCAGTCAGATTGTGGTGGAACTTGGTAGAAATATGGCTTGTAAAAGCATCAAACAACTTATTCACCAAGTGATGATGCTGCGGATTCCTGATTTTTGGTGATTTTTTTTTTTTTTTTTTAGTTCGAGTACTTATCGGCTAACACTTAATTCCTTTTGATTTCTGTGCAAATCAACGGAGACTACAATGCTACTTCACATTTTTGACGTCTTCTCCAAACCCGGTCTCCAAAACCATCAGTCAGATTCTCCTGAAACTTAGTGGGCATGTGCCTTTGGTGAGTCTCTACTAAGTTTGTAATAATAATAATAATAATAATAATAATAATAATAATAATAATAATAATAATAATAATAATAATAATAATAATAATAATAATAATAATAATAATAATAATAATAATAATAATAATAATAATAATAATAATAATAATAATAATAATAATAATAATAATTTTATTCGGAAAACTACCCCTTTACAGCGGGGGCATCAATGGAACGGGGTTTTTTCCATGATGCGTCCAAGTATATTACAATAAGCCGTCTATATTACAAAGTAAAGATTTGTGTGTGATAGGGCTGTATCTACGTTCAGCATTGAGCCGTACGTGGAACAGCATCCATTTACCATTTGAAATTTGCTTTTTACATGCGCATGCAACCATCAATAGGCTTCTCATAGCTCCATGTATATATACATATAGATTGTCCATTACATTCTTTTGACAAATTAACCTTCCCTTAACACTAATCACAAATACATTTTGGATGCTACCTCTTCAAAATACCAACTCGCGAATTCCGCACCCAATGCCAATGGTTTGTAAATAATAAATGAATAAATAAATAATTTTATTAGGAAAACTACCCCTTTACAACGGGGGCATCGATGGAACAAGGTTTATTCCATGATGCGTCCTAGTATCTTACCCATTTAAAGTTTGCTTTCAACCGGTGTAAACAGTCATCAATATCATAATTTTTATCCTCCGCGCTAAAACTAGAGATAAACCACTCATTGGGAGAAAACTCTAGAAAGCGTAAGGACAAGTACATCGTGCACTTTTGGTTTACAATGTAGAAAATTAATGTTTATCATCGTCATATTTACAATGTATAAAATTAAAGTACACTTCAAGATAGATAAAACTTATATACAATATAGGAGCTCCATTTAAAATCTATGGAATCTGCGCCTTACAGGGAACTGTACAACAATTTGTTCAATTGGTCATCTTCCAGTGATTTCTAGATTTTTGAGTACTGCCCTGTTCATTTTTTTTTAGGGGGGGGGGGAGGGGGGATCTTCAAGCCTTCTTCTCCGAAAGCGCTGTTCCAATTGCCTCCAAATTGCACAAGGAAACTTTCTGGGACCACATGACCTTAACTTGTATAACAGGTGTAGCTGCGAGTTTTCCATTTAGTTGTGATTTTTTTGTGTGTTAAAGGTATTTCGACTCCTGAAAGTATTACTCAGATTGTCTTTAAAATGGAAGAAATGTACCCTATGGAAGCTTCTATCAAAGTTGCTCACTAGGTGGTGATGCTCCAGATCCACCGATTTTTGACGAAGTGTTTAGTCTTAATGCTTGTTGGCGTATGTGTACTTTGGTGTTGGTTACTCTGTAAGTCAATGGGGATTGCAATAATGATTTAAATTTTTGACTTGTTGTCCAAAACCGTCAGCCAGATTGACTTGAAACTCATTTTTTTTATGAATTGTTTCTCTTAATTTTTGGGAAAATCTTAGGAGTTTTCTCCTACAAAGTCACTTGGCCAAGGATCTGAAATTACACACAAGCGGTTCTGGGTACCCATTGCACAGAGTGCGACTTAATTTTAGCTGAAAGTAGCAAGGTCAGCCGAGGAGGGGCTGTTCAAACAGCCATCTTGTTTGATTTTGTTGCCCGAGGAACAACTCAGTGAGAACTGATTTGCACAAAGCTGTCAAATGATGATCCTGCTTTACACTTACAATAATTATGATCCTTCACGTAATCTCATGCTTGCTGACCTCATGTATAGTTGCTCTTTTCTATCGAAGACGTCTTCGACTCGTCTCGTCCTCTGTGTATTATATACTACCTGTTGGCTACGAACCGCTGTTGCATCTTCCAATACATGTAAATTTTGACACTTTTGTGCCAAAGCTTTGTCTCCTGTTGCGCTTTTAGAGGTTTGTCCCCTTCCGCTCTTTCACATTTTCCCTTCTTTTTACCAATATTCAATTTAATCTATTTCACATTGTGTCACCGTGAGAAGACTAATTCGGAGGATAAAGCCATGTAAGTGCAAATGATGCCTATTTACACAAGAGTTGTGCACACGTACGAAACTCGTGACAACGAGGGAGGGGGGGATGTTTGAAATTCTTGGATCACGAGTTCTCTCTATTATGACCCATATTTATTAGTTGCCATAGTGGCAAATCAAACATATTATCCTTTGCTAGAATGTGACAGTTATATTTGTGATAATTTCTCTCTCTCTCTCTCTCTCTCTCTCTCTCTCTCTCTCTCTCTCTCTCTCTATATATATATATATATACATACATATATATATATATATATATATATATATATATATATATATATATATATATATATATATATATATATATATATATATATATATATATATATATATATATATATATATATATATATATATATACAGTGTAATCTTGCTATTAAGACCACCTAAAGAACCTAAAATGTCTTAGTAGGGAAGTGGTCTTAGTGGGACATATAATTTAATTAAGGATCAACAAAAAACGGGTCGGTAAATTTAGCCTGAATATAGAAATGGTCTCTGGATGTGGTTTTAATTGGAGATTCCACTATATATATACGTATACATGTATATTTACACGTTTATGTATGTATTTGTGTTGCTAATGGATTTAGCGTTTATGTTTAACGGTTATGGAAATTCCTTGATAAACGATGGTAGGTCTCATTGTCATTGAAGATTTGTCGAGCAAAGTGCACCCACAAAGTGCGCGCATCATGTTTTTACCAGATCTTGTATTGTTGCAGTTTATCCTATTTCATTGATAAGGGTTTTTATTTGGCAAACTTGGAGGCGATACAGCGTTCCTCATTATAATATTAGTTTTTTTCCCTTAACATTTCTGGTGTGGTTTCATCTGGTTTGTACGTGAAACTAAGATTTAGGTGCATGTGAGTACCAAAGTTCATTTTAGCGTAATTAATTATTTTTCTTTTAAATTAAAGGCTAAATAAAAAGCAGTTTAATTCCTTACACCCGATACTTGTGACAGTACTTTAAAGTGTGAAGGTGATCGTCAATGAATATTTCTGCACGACCCTTAACTTTCGACTAACAGGACAACTGGTTTGTTTAGTGGCCATACTAATGACAAAAACAAGGTACAAAAAACGGTATTTAGTAAGACCGACCAGCGCATATCATTTACAGGAGTCTAAAGCCAGATTGCCGCAGCTTTCATGCAACACATGATTCATATACGCTCTTATGATGTTGACCTCATTTAACTACAATTGATTTTTACCGTCAGCATCACAAGAGCTGATATACGCAGAAATCTCTAGATGTCCGGACAACACTGCCTGGTCACCATATGTTTAAAAGAGAACAAGCTCCAAATGGAGCTTCAACTTGTAATTAGATCTATATCTATTCAGATGCTCCAAAATATAAGGTAAGCAAGCTTTATCAATTATAAACGTTACGGAATTATATATTCTCAAACAATAAAGCTCTGATGGAATTTTGTATCATAAACCTCAGAACTTTATCGCCTGAGTAACCTTCATGTATTTATACCACTGACCTATATACATAAAAAGTAAAGGTCGATGCGAACGGTGTGGAGATATACCGAATAAACTGAATTAAGCTTATCCAGCGATTTGAACGTTGCACTTGAGCAGTCATTGGGGCCCAGTTTGAGTAAAGGTTAATATATCCATATAATTTTTTTCGCTTGATTATTACGTTCAACATGCTGTGATATTAAACAAATTAAAAAGGATGATATTTTGATGACGACATGGAGCAGGGATATTGCTCGTCTGTACAGTCCTGAGATTCCAATTTATAAGTACCATCTCGATGTACCATATGGTTATGCAGTTAAAATAAATATGTTTACATTACTTAAAACTACAAGCAACTTAACAAGCTATGAAGAGATATGATGACAGGGAGCTGCAACATGTCGCCTGTAGATGACCCTAAAGGTAATTTCCCTCTGGTATCCACCTGTTGCAGGGAGCGACACCCTGGCGAAGAGCCGGCTTCATTCATTGTTCGAAGATGTCGTGTGGCATGGGCAGCACGCTGCCGCGAAGCAAAATTATATAAGATTATTTCAGTGTCGTATAGCTATGGTCTTCGTCGCATTGTTACCATGCTTTAGGTAGCTCCCACGTTAGGGAATTTTAAATCTTTAGAAGAGGTTATATCCTGACTTAAAGTACAATTCTGTGATATCACTGATGTCTCAATATACAATCATGTAAAACCAGCATTCTCCGAATATAACATAACGATATACATGTACATACAGTGCGACCTGTTTATTGTAGGCACCTCTTGGACTGGCAGCAAGTGTCTACTGTACTCAGGTGTCCATAGTCCACAATTAAGGATAGGTTTATTATATATATATATATATATATATATATATATATATATATATATATATATATATATATATATATATATATATATATATATATATATATATATATATATATATATATATATATATATATATATATATGAAGTTTTTCAACAGTAAAAGTTATACTATTATTCAGAAACATTGCTCACCAGAGGTCACTTTAGCTGGTCTCCACGCACTTTAGGTGTCTTGCCAGAACTCCCAAAAATTTCTGTGGGTCCAGTGCTGATCCATGCTGCTGCAGTGACTGTCCTAGATGCCCTGTGGCGTGTCACAAAACCCCTAGTGGCAGTAATGTGCACTAGCGAACATGCACAATCAGTTCGCTACACTGCGTTGGAGTAACATGAAGCGGGGATGGTTGGGTGTGAATATTAGTGACCTATGATGAGTAATGTTTCTTAACAGTTTTACATCAGCTTAAGTGACTTATGGTGTTGTAGTTTCAACACTAACTCCAGTGCTGGGAGTCAATCATTAGCTGTCCAAAGTACTTAGCCAGAAATTGGGCACATTTAATCAATAATTACAAACTTGATTCATCCTTTTGAAACATAAACTAGGAGTTGACAACTAAATATAACTTTTTTCTTGGATACTTTCATAGTGAGGAGTAGGTGTCATCATAGAGTTTGTTTTGCAGTTCTGGTACAAGATTTTCATTGTTATAGTAATTGTTTGGATTTTCCCCAGGTTTACAGGTGTCTGGCTGTAACTGTCTATTTTGCAATCACTGGGATTGAATATATAGCCCCAGTTTGTTTCTACCTCAGTTATACACTGGCAAGAGGTTGGAGTAGTGTATCCTGTCAAGCTCGAAAGGGTACACACTAGTTCAGGGGTAAGCCCAAATGTTCCTATCTGAACTTGTTCTATACTATTTATCAATTATGTTTGGTTTGATGGGTATTCTGCATTCATATCGAAGCTCTGCATTTATAAGCAAACCTTCACTTATTGAGATAATTCATCATTTCTCACGTTCATATTTATTCATTATTATGTGGGTTGTCTTTGCTGAATATTTATCTGAGATAAG
>OZ026627.1:4233659-4254159 GCA_964020975.1 Hermodice carunculata
AGGACTTAAGCCTGCCGCACTTTGGCGTAGTGTCGCATTTTGAGGTGCGGTTGTAAGCCTACTTTTCCCTGCATGAAAACACAATGTCAAAACGCGTGTAAATGCTTAAGAACGCACGAAATTGCAAAGAACTGCACGTGACAGCATGTAAGCAAGATACACCATTGTTTTCACGCGTATTGACAAACCTTTTTGAACAGGCTCAAAAGTTAACGTGCGGATTGTAGAAAATGCACCAAAACGCACACCTGTAACACATAAGAAAGTCCAGTTTTAACAATGCCTGACGTCGCAAATGAAGGAGCAAACGCATGTAACTGCGTGTTACCGCACCAACAGGACGACAAGCTCGATCCGTGTTTATTTTTACCGCCAAAAAAGAAACACATCAAGATGCCCAAGAAGGCATCAAAAAAGGCACCAAAACGCATTAGACCACACAAGACCGCAACCCCTTCCCCCCGAAAAAAAAAAACAAACAAAAACAAAAACAAAAACCAAAAAAACCAAAAAAACCAAAAAACTAAAAAAATAAAAACAAAACACACACACACACACACACACACACACACACACACACACACACACACACACACACACACACACACACACACACACAAATCAATATGACTTGGTATATAGCACAGTTCCCTGAAAAGGAAGTCCTATTTTTTTGGGAGGGGGGAAGCACTGGCAGCCATAATATAGGCAGATAGAACCATGCATCTTGTATGCTTACTCTCCAAGTTGTCACAATCTAGTGATTTAAGGTAGTTTACCTTGGTAAAACATGAAAAAAAAAAATAAAGTAAAATAAAATAAAAATTTCCCCAAAATTCTAGAAAACCTTGGAAGGGCAGAGGGGGTAAATGCCAAAATTGGATTATCATCAATTCTGTGGAAAAGTGAAAAAAAGCAATGCACAGCTTCAATAATTAAAATTTATAGTAATTTTATTATCAAAACTCACTAAAGAAAATTGAAAAGATTGCGATGGGCGATAATAGGGGGTTTTACGTACCGATTTTTCAAAAACTTCACCAGAGCTTCAGATTTTCCCCTTACTAATACAGTAATCTATTATGTATGTTTATTGAGAACATTTTCACTAAATCCTTTGTCATGTTTAATCCTGAAGCTCTAACAGTGCGGATTTTTCTCCACACATTCACAGTCTGGTGCACACGGCATATTCAGTAATTCTTCGAATTGACACTGGATAGCACGCAAATCAGTAAGCCATGACAAGCACCACATGTAGTCATAATGTTAGATAAATTCAAAAATTAACAAAGTACAATAAGAAAGAAAAATGCTTTGAGGAACTTGGTAGCTTGGGCAGAAAGGTATGAAGAAAGGTAAATGAGATATTTTAATGAAAGACGGGTGCTAGATTATCTTTGATAATTCTGTGGATAAAAACAGGCCTATCATAAGCATCACAAAAACCAACATTTCAACCTTCACAAAAAAAGTTGATTTCAAAATCAAACATTTTAAATTTAAACACTGTTAAAATTTTTAATGGAATATATAACCAAAAGACCCTTTGGGGGTCTAATCTTACGCAACATCTTAATTTTCAGACTTTTATTGTGGATTTCTTTCACACATTAGAGATGTGTACTCAGAAAAGTATGATGAAAGAGCAACAAATTTACTGAAACTAGAATCTTTAATGCAAGCTGATGGGTCCGCCATTTGCTCAAATTAGGCCATGGTGACACCAAAATCTAATCTGTTCGTCGTGGCACGCTAGATAAGCATACTGCCAAATTTTAGCAAAACACATTGGAGCATTCTGGAGATATTGCAGTAACGAGCCCTAATGAGCATGCAATTAGGCTGCCATTTGCTTAAATTAGGTCATGGTCATATCTCCTGTGGAGTGGACCCTTAAAAATAACTAATATATTAAAATTGGGTCTTAAAAAACTTTTCAAGAGATACTGGTACGGTGATGGTGCATGTTATAGGTGTTCAGAACAGGCCAATAAATGAGGTATGCTTTGTGATATGTTGTTACATTTTCTTATCAAAATAATATAAACTGGGCATGGGCATAGTAAAATAGATTTTGGATTGAGGGAGGGGGGAGGGGGTAATCCCAATTCAGGGTTTTTTTTTTTTTTTTTTTTTTTTTTTTTTTTTTTAATTTTGGACTTTATTCATGTATGATCCCTTGATTACCGTGTGCAATCGACATTCCATGTCAGGGATTTTTTGGCCCTTGGACTGTAATTTTGGGTTTATTTTCAGGAAAAGAAGTTCAACAAAAGAGTCAAAATGGTAAGTAGTATAAAAATTATAATAAGTGAAATTTAACATTCATCAAAACAGGAAGACTTCATTCACGATACATTATAGTTGCATATTTTGGCATACATAATCATTAAATAGATACGAATCATCCTTAAATGTCACCATGAAATACGTACGTGTTGCAACACTTAATCGGAGAATTCCTACTAAAACAGGCATGTTTTCAAACCAGTATATCCAATGTTCTGTATGACCTGTTGTATTACTATAATAATATGAGACCGGTTCATATTTCGTCCTATATTGCTTGCAACGTTGGAAATACGAATCTCCAAACACATATTAAGATTTTAAGATAATACAAAGAATAAAGGCAACCGGCAGAAGATCTTTGGCTGAACATCAATCATACAAGCGACATCTTCTGCTCTGACCGTGCCGTTGTACCGCCTCCAAATCAAGCTACAGACGTATATTTTTACGCACACGAAAATATAGTGCATCAAGCCAGTGTGTGCTCCCTTTTCTTCATAGAATGTAAAAATATCACAATAAAAAAATAAGGTTAAAATAACCTGAGTGGAAGAATCCTACTGCCAAGGGCGGCTTTGTTCATACCTGGCCTGATCTCTCCTCATCGGCTGCGTGGAATCTGAGTGATACCGCCGGATATGAACTCGGCCTCTCTTGACGGCGGGATCCACCATTCTATTCAGGTAGTTTTACGATGTACATTTCATCACATCATATCAAATTTTACATTGTCGCCCTTGCATTTCACCAGGCCCAATATGCTGGGTAATTCCGACTCTTTTGGGCGTATTTGCACTCTTGGTCATTCTAATTCTGATCTACTACTGTGTGTGGACCTGTGAGTGTTTCGAGGACTGTTGGTGGCGAAGGAAGAAAGGTACATTTTTCTCGATGACGTCACTAATTTGACATTGAAAAGTTAAGACCTGTTGTCACTGGAAAAGCCAACTCTCAATATTATTGAACTGGGAACTGGGCTATTTTCGGTTTCGGTGACATATATCTTTCTTTATCACGTGCCTCACAATTCTCCTACATGAACTAATAACAGTGGTATAGTGCTTAACACTCTGGTTTGGCGACTGCAGCGTTTTTGGATCTTGTTGCACTTAAAAAAAGGGAAACATATTGTGCTCTATAAAATTCAGTAGTTGATTCAGACAGTTAGGTTGATAGTAAATTTAAATCAACAAAGATCTTTCGGTATTTAATGTATACAATTAGTGAAAAGCCCTTTAATTTTAAACATCTATTAATGCACCTTCCTCCAAAAGTTAGGTTAGCTTAATCCCTTCCTCCCCTCCCACTACAAGAAAAAAAAACAAACAAACAAAACAAACAAACAAAGAAACAAAGAAACAAACAAAACAGAACAAAAACAAAAAAAACAAAAACAAAAACACACCCACACAATATGAAGCAAGACAAAAAAAGAGAGAGAGAGAGAGAGAAACAATTGATCAAGTTGGAAAGTCCTTGAATTTTGGTAAAAAGGTCCTGGAAAGTGTTGGAAAAGTCTTTGAATTTAAAAGCTTCCCAAGCTGCATGAACCCTGAAATGGATTGTATTGCGTTTTAGGCAACTTATGCTATACTTTTGTTGTCGTTGAAAGTTTTTAAAGTTCAAAGAGTTTTAAACTACCACAAAAAATCCGCACTCACCCCATATATGCTAGTAGACATTGCAGTAACACCATTACCGGCACGTTTGAATTTATGCAACAGGTAACCTATTCAGCGAAAGGCCGCCCAAAGAGCAAGTTCAAGTCAGATCGAATCAGTCCAGCGACGGTGGCAAAAAACAAGATGAAACATCATATGTCAACAGGGCTTACAATTCTTGACGTGTCATCTTAGGATATTACACGATGAATCCCGTGTTAATATCTGAATTGTGATCGCTGCCATTGACGTCAACATGTCACCGGAAACTGTTGATGAGATTGCGCTCATTCATTGCCAACTGCGATTAAAATCGAACTACTAAAGGGAATTGTCGTGAATTAGAGTAAGGGAGCTAGATTCATGTTCCTTGTAAAAAGAACTTTCATTCAAGTACCAACATGAATATAGTTGTATAGAAAGTTTATACCAGTCCAGGTGAGCAGCATTCCTTGGCGCGCTTCGGCGCGTTGTGACGAGGAACACTGTTGACTCGGTCCAAAATGTGGTACTAGAAGAGTAAGAAAGAATACATACAACGAATACAATGAACACACGATCAAGATTTGTTTGAACTCGAAACTTCCGTTTTTGCTGATATAGTCTGCTTTGAGTGGAATCTGTCGAGTACAGCTGTTCAAATTACTAAATTAAGTAGTGTACTACCGTGCATGAAAGTCCGATGATTTATCATATGGCATATTTTGTTCCTTAACGATACGGACGAGCTTGATATATAGCCTGTTGTGTGTACCTGGGGAAACTATTGTAAAGAAGTTCTACCAGCTTTTACGGTATAGAATATATAATTATTATTATGTATATACATGGACCGCCATATCTGTACAATAGTTTGTTTTCAATCTTTATCTCACAAAGGTTCTTGGTATCAAAAGTTCGAAACTGTTCTTTTAAAGCTTGACAAATACAAAGGGATAACGTTAGACAAGATTATATATATCCACACTGTCGAAGTCTACACAATATCTAACTGAATGCTGTGCTTGCAAGTTTGAGAGAAATTGAAAACAATATATATGTATATATATTCCCTTCACGTTTCTTAGCTCAGACTGGCAAACAGCTATTGTTGTCATATACAATTTCGGCAAAATTTTCAGGTACAAGGAAAAAAAAACTGACTTGATCCGGGGGACAAGTCTATCCATAGAAGATACTTGTGTTGATTGCTGAACATCTGTGGGTGCATGACGCATGCGCAGCGGCACAGACAAAAGCTCTTCGGTAATTCTCTCTCTGGTGCATAAATCCATATGATTAATTTTTCAATCCGTTGTTTTGTCTAATTAAGATAAAAATCTATGTTTTCTTCAAAAGTGGAAAATATTCAAGATAAATATTGTTATCTGTTATTTTGTCAAATTGAGGCAAATGTCCATGTTTTCTTTAAAAGTTAAAATGTTTAAAGCTAATGTTGTACTCGGTTGGGATCCTGAGGCTCTAATTCTAGAAGAGACAAATGTCAAGTTCATGTGGCGATATCGCTAGCACTATTTGCCACTGTCTAACTGTACGAAGACTCACTCTTTCGATGAGCAAATACCTCTGTTTTTCATCTTTATTAATGTAGTTTATAAAAAAACAGAAACGGGGTTACAAACAATGGGAAGATCACACTTGCGGGAACAGAAAAGGCCACTCAGCGACTTCGTCTCTTGGAAAAAAGTAAGCGGTGTCAAAGTAATTGCTCATTCGGATTAATTCTTTCCTTCACTTGGTGATCACGCTCCAGTTTCCATGGTTTAAAAATCATAGGCATCTGGGAAAAGCAAAATACCTTGACAAATGTCAAGACATTAGGTATTAGGCATGATGTATTGTCTTCTGGGGCAGAACCAAAGATATTCATGCTTAGTGGAAAGACCAGCGTTTTTATGAGACGTTTAAAAGATGCTAAAGATAAAGCATATCTGCACCAACATTATCGTTAAACGGGATTAAAAGGTCCCATGGAAATAATCCTCACAAAGCAAGATTAGCACCTTCTGGTTCTGCATTTCTAACAGTTCGCTGCGGTGGCTAATTTGCATCAAAAACTATATGAGAAAAACTCACAACTGTTGTAGACTATCATTATCATTAACGCTTGTATGTATAAACAAGAACTAAGAAACAAAATGTGTTCGTTTTCTTTTTATTGTTTAATCTTATTTAAATGGACCTACATGATGGTAACAAATGCTCCCCAGGGTAGATCATCAATCTCTACCCCATGTTATATGTAGCTGGCACACCAACTCAGGCACCTGGCAGCATACAACTTCCATTTTATTTAGCCATCTTGTGCTGAATGCTTCCGGACATTTTGTGATTTTCACTGTGCAAACACTTTTATGGTAATTTATGATCTGTTGAAAGTGAGCAGAGAATCATGTTTGTGACGATGTATTGTGTGCCTGTCATAAATTACACAGAAGTACAACTTCTTCGGTCAAATTGAAATAGCCATCTGGTACGCGTCAAGGCAATTAATTGGTGGTTTGTGCTGTGCAAAGTAAAACATTCAGTGTTGCAAGATGCTCACCCATCTGCTCAAATTCCGTGCAGCGATTCCGATTCGAATGGCTTAACGTATTACGTGAGTAATTCAGCCGGCTTCCGCGTAGAATGATCATAGAGTGCATTTTAGAAATGACTTTTACAGGTACAGGGGGCTATCTCTTACATAAATCTGACTACAGGAGCATATTTTTTTTTTCTCACACTGATAGGTACAGTGTGCAGTATTTATTGACAGGTCAGCTTTTGATATACTCAGTGTAGTGACTGAATACACATGGCTACAATGCGAGTACTCCGAGTCACCGTGCAAGGCGGCGCGACTGCTGTCAGTATTTCATCTGTAGCAGACGGTGATATCTTAGAATTTTCCCAATGGTGATTGGGTTCTTGTTCTCAGATGATTCAAAATATTATAAGGAACAATTTGGCATAAAATATGTTTGGGTTTATAAGTTATTTTAGAAGTTACAGACTGCAACCTGATTTGTTTATATTTTTTTTGTTCGGGTTGAATTAGTGGCGTAACGCCATAAGCCAAGAGTCAAGAGGTACAGGGCAGCACTGGTGAAAACGAGATCAGCTGACCTATTCTGACCAATGCTATGATGGTCAGAGTAGGTCACAATGATACCTCTTGGACTTGGCCAGTGATATCATCTGCTACTTTAATTTCTGTCCCTGAGCAATTGGTCTATGAACGAAACATTATATGTAACTTTTGCGATCAATCACACGAAATCTTAACGTTTTCGTTTCTAAATTTTAAGCGCCCTCAGATTCAGTGCAACCGAAGCAAAAGTGAAAACTATTTGACTGAAAAGAAACACTATGCACCCCTCCTTGCATCCATGTTTGTGCATAGTCAGGAATCGTCAGCCCGCATTAAAACTGTTGAATAGGTCCGTTGTGTTTTGGGTGATAATGATTGAAATTTTTATTTTTTCGTGAAGGATTGCACTTTATTGGTTTTACTATTATCATGATAGTTTATTATGACAGGGATCCTATTAATTAGTCAATGGCTTGGAGTGGGCTACAGCACATGCACATTCACTGTGCAAGGAAGCTGTATTCCAGGAGACGATAGCCGAGTGAAACACAGCTTCGTGAATGTGAGCTATATGCTGTAGTCCACTCCAAACCATTGACAGATGATTTATCCCATTTTTGGTTTATCTTAGATCAGACAATGAGACGATTAAAACTGCGTTTGGAGGCTGTTTCCAAAGATGCACCCCAGCGGCTAGTAAATTCGCCGTTTTCTTCAACTTCTTGTCTTTTGACAAATGGAGCGCGCTTTGCATTATGGGAGCAGTCATTAACTACAGGTGCTATCTTCAACGGGGAGCATTGAATGTAGCGATGGGAAGTCAAAATCATGAAATGCGATGTATAGTGAATAGCTTTCAACCAATCAGACGCCAAGATATTTTCCCAAAAATGGGATGATAATAAACCGAGTATTAAGCTTACACGTGAATAACAAAGTGAAAATACACACATTGCTGAGGTTATGTTACAAAATCACATATTGTACTCAAACGATTATAAGCAGGAATTAAATTGTCTTTTGCAAGAATGGATGCCATATCGAATTGAGAGGAGAAAAGGGAGACCAAAATGTTTATGATGTTCTCATTTTTAGTACATCTGAGAACGATTGCTTTATAATTGCAAATTTTACTGTGCCCTGTGTCCGAACAATAAATATAAATCTGTCACGCCCAGTTACGCACTTGTAGCCTAAGTGGGACTGCAGCCTTAAAGATGTCCTAAGCTGCGGTGGCTTTAGTTGCTCAGGGTCCGCTCACGCTATGCTCAGGTGGGCTCTCTTTATAAGGCGTGATCCAGATCGTACCTGTACCATGTCATCTCTCTGTCTTTGACATTACTTTATTTCAACTCTATATGAGTGCATCGATAAAATAAAGCCGGTTGTAGTGTGGGACCTCCTTCCTGATACAATTGTGATAATAAATCGAAAATTGCATCTCCTACGCAGCCTTAGTCGCCGTTTAAGAGTTTATTATAAAAACAACGAGCATATTTCTTTTTTCGCATTTTTTCTGAGGTGGAGTGAGAATTTACCCCCCTTAGTAAGTCTAGGTCATATGATGAGTTTTAAAAAGCTATATTCGCTGAGTCTGCATGTAACTTCTGTCTCTTACAAACTGTTCTCACGGGACAATAACCTTTCAACAAGGTCAATTTGCTAAATTTGCTTTACATAAATCTCTTATATTCCACCCTTAATACACCCTTATCGCTTGAAAAACAAATGAACTGAAACATCGTGAGGACGACATGCCTCCTGTCTTACAAAAGGAATTTGCATTAGACTAGATTCAATTTGGAGCTGCGTTGAGGTCTTAAGCCATAGGTGCGAAGCTGGGCATGATCGGCGTCAGCTTTTTTCAGTGGTGGGGAAAACTCAGTTAAAACACCACATATATATCTTACGGGTTTCTTACTTCTAGCAAGTCGTTATAAAACGATATTAGCCTCTGAAATGTTACAAATTTCGCATAATGTTTCTCCAAGCGGGATTTTGTGTTGTTTTGTATCTAAAGGCTTCCGCACAAAGTAAAATTATCTGAATGAGCATATTCTGGAAACGTGACTTTGCATATGAGTACGTCTTGAATTGTGAATGCGCTAATATTTAACCCGTGAACTTTTAACAGGACCACAGTTTTCCCGCTATACAAATAGCCTAGCTTGATACAATCATGCTGGCCAGCAATAATCAAAATACGTTCAGTAAATATATATTATATATCTTTACGTCGCACTCCAGGTACACCGTGCACAATAATCTATACAGGATTAATGCAAAATCATATTATGGTTGCATATAGGCATAAATAATTGGACTGTTGTTGATATATCAAGTTGTGCATGCCTGGCTGTTCACTACAGCTGCGGCTGAGCATGACACATTGGTGAAACGTCACGATCCTGATTACAACATTATGACAGTGGGCTTGACTTTTTTGCACAGTATAGGTCTTGCTATAACTTGTCCTTGGGTCTGATTGGTCAGATTAGTCGGACCAACGGGTCCAATGTATCACTAAAAGTATGTTACTGTACAGAAATGTGCTTAGAATTTCCAAATTTCTGAATTTGGCCTGACCAACTTTAAATTGAAGGCCACAATACTGCTATTCGAGGTGGAATGGTCTCAAAATAGCATAAAGACTAAACTGCATTATGCTTTAAAAATACAGTGACCTAGATTGATATTTGACTTGCAACAGAACGGGATGTCGGCTTTACGTGTGAGTCATATATTTGATCTACATTTAGCGTTTTATTTGCGTCATCGAAAAAAACAAAACAAAACACAGTTTGTTATGGAATTGATTGTGAATGCATCACACAAAGACATACATTTTATGACATTATGAAAGTTGTGTTTTTTACGTTTATATTACTCAGATACATCTCACTTTAATGTATGGGCCTACTGCTTTTAATAGGAAATGGAATGCCTTATAGAAAGTGTTTTTCTAGCCACAGAAAACCAGCAGACTTTTTGTGGAATATTAAGACTGATCTGCAAGCTAAGGGCTTATATCTAGACCTCACAGAATATTTGCATGTGCTGATCAAAGGACAAATAAGAAGAGGAACGAAGTGGAAAACACATCATTCCGGCTTTGTCTCAGGGGGCAATGAGGCGAGGTGGTGGGCAGGGGAATACACAGGATTAACCAAAAGTTTAATCTCATTTACTTTACGATCGGTAGGGATTTTTTTATGCTTCAAACGCAATAATCTTGCCAAGGTCAATTACTGCCCATCCGTGGAAAGAAAATTCCCACATTGGATTTGGCTTTAATATAACCTTTCCAGGTGCTTCTTACAACAAAAGTTGTACGTACCTGAAGTACCATAATAATCGTATATTGAAATGTATCATAAAAATACTTTTCATTCAAGTACCAGCATGCCTATCTGAAGTACCATAATGATTCTACACCGAAATATATCATGTAGAAACTTTTCATTCAAGTACCAGCATGCCTATATTTTCAGAGAAAAAAGAAAAACCCAGCGCTATAATCATCATGCGTCAGGTGACTCTGTTGACATTTGTAACTACTACTGCCCAAATCTGTCTCTTCCAACTTCAGTCACTGTTATGTCTAGCACTTAAAGAGTTGGCTGAGGAGAGAAAAACAAATGGAAAATGTATAATATGAGTGAAGTGAATCACGCTGGAAATATATATATATATATATATATATATATATATATATATATATATATATATATATATATATATATATATACATACATATATACATGTGTGTGTGCGCGTGTGTGTGTATGTGTGTGTGTGTGTGTGTGTGTGTGTGTGTGTGTAACACATCTACAGATAATTGAGATGAATTTTATGTCCTGTCCTTTCAGATATAAAGAGCATTTTGTGAAGCAAAAAATTGATCATTCAGTGATGTGATTAGCCATGGACGTCATGGCCAGATCGTCCATATATTCTGCAGCATCATAGAAAATGTTTTGTCAGTGCTACAAGAAGTTGGTCCGTGTAGCTTGGAAATACATTTGTAGTGGTATATCGAACTGTCCAACTCTGTAATTGCCAGTTTTGAAAGAAAATAACAGGTCGATGTGCTTAGCTCAGACAAGGAGCCGTTACTCAGAGAAACATGTACGGGTAGTGGCTCCGAAACATGTTCTGAGTACGTACCCGCTGAAGACCGTTTAATTTATTTGGGCTAATACAGCCTATGTCAAAATTATACAGAAGAACATGACACCGGGGAAAGCTCTTGACTTTGTAAAAAATCCTGGCGCGGAAAGGATTAAATATTACATGTGAATGATTCGCTTATTACCCTCTAACAACAATTTTCTCACCTTCTGGTTCAATAACATCATCAATGATAAGTAAATTATAGCAAGGAATCCATGCTGCGGATATCTGGCTGACACGACAACTCCTTTAATAAACATTTTCCCTTGAATATCAGTCAGACATACGTGTATTTTCAGTAGTCATCCGGAGATTCGATTTATCCAAGCACAAAAACATGGCATGGCTGGTGGTGTTAAAGCAGTACACGCTCTCGTGTCAATTACTGATTTAAATAAACTTCCACTGTTACTAACTTTGAGCACAACTTTCCAAAATAAACATTACAGAGAAATGTAATTAAAACTTCAATGCTCAATTGAACTGTCAGTGCTTCCTCTGACTCTTCGATATAGCAGCCAAGGATATATCCAAGGCATCACTAAGTCAGATGCCTTCTGTGTCTCCTCAGGTCAGCCATTCATAAGCGGGGGAGGAAGGGAAAGGTTAGGGTCAAGAGATGTTCGGTAATAGACATTTTTGAATCACCGTACTTGCCTATGGGAGGCTGGGGCAAAGCGGGCCGCTTAAGGAACAGAACCTGAAAAATTTAACACATTGACTTAATCACCATGGCCGGGAACTGCGTTTTTTTGCGTAATAGTTTGTAAACGGCCACTAAAATTTCCATTTGCTAATAGACTTTACTGCTTAAAAAAATTTGGCTCCCTCCAAAATATTTCATTGCCTGCCCCACTTTGCCCAGACCTGTGTGCAAAGAGGTCAGGGCAAAGTGAGTCATCTTCCTTTTTTGTGCCACATTGTAAGTTTTATTTGGCACGCCTTTACATTCGGTATGCCCGGGAAGATAGTATATGTAGGAAAACGTTTAACATACATGATAATCTCACTGGTTAATCTGAGACCACATTGAAGCATTTTCAAAGTGACATTATCATTTTGGCAAAACTGGCCACCATCTGTCACAACCCGTACCGCTTCACCTCAAAGGCCTTTTTTGTGTAGGTGCCGCTCTTGTATGAAGATACATGAACGTAAACACTAATAATTATAGGCCTTAGACTCCTGTTTTTTGTGACTTATGCAATAATAAACTTGAAAAGAAGATTTCTTTTGCATTTCATTCAGCTTTCACCAATGCTGTATAAAGGACAAAATACTGTCCGCCAAAGCACGTGATTTGATCGTGACCGATTTTGCCTGCAGATGTACCGGTACCTGGGAAAGATTTTGTGCAGCTTAGACGATGCCTAGTCGTAATATTGCACCACTTTTGACCTCATGATAATAGGCCTGCTTTATGTTTAAAAGGCCAAATAAGTATCCTGTATTTCACATGGAAACTGTTGTTTGCTTAAGCCTGCATATCAGTCACACATGAAGACAAAAGCGTCTGTGCAGCGTCCAAACCCTGTTCTGGATGATAAGGGGAACGCTGAGGTGACACCATCAGCGTGACCTGTGCGTGAAATTTAATAACGTCAAAATTTCCGGAAAGCCTCGCTATGACCAGGAAAGTGTGTGTGTGTGTGGGAGGGGGGGGGGGGGGGATGCACCGGTCTACTACGTATTAATTTTTCCGTTCTTCGTACCATCACTATTTCTCCTTGATATATTTCTATTCATTTTCTGTACATGATAATCGGCAAAATTATTTTCTGTACCAGCGTAATGGGACCTTCCCCCCCAACTCACATTTATTCAGCTCCGTCATACAAGACATGATACGATATGAAGTATGATATGATGTATACGATATGACATGAGGTAGCATGAAATGATAAAGTCTTCTAAACTTGTAATACATCAGCGGATGGCACAATCTGGAGACTCGCATTATTATTATTATTATTATTATTATTATTATTATTATTATTATTATTATTATTATTATTATTATTATTATTATTATTATTATTATTATTATTATGCAATGTTTTTGAGTGTTTTACGTCCAGAAATATCAATGTTCTCGAGAGTTTTGGGTCCGGAAACGTCAATATTCGCGAGTAGTGCAGGGCAGAAATGATCTGGACTGTTCGCTGTTTGATATCCTAGTGGTATTTGTCCCGTCTCTTATTCGATGAAGGGTTGCACTTATGTTCATGTGAAGATGATTTGTCAAATCTAATTGTTCTTTCAGTGGTAGGTATATAAATGGAGGTACTGGTCTGCATAAATTGGAAAACGTGGCCTGATTTTGTAAATCGCTGTCTCTTTAAACATATTGCAAATTTTTGCAGCACCCACATATACTTCTGACGTTATTGGGGAACAAATTTAAATGAATACCCAGTGAAATTGTCATTTTTAATGGGCAGTAGAATTTCCAAGCTGGATGACGTCCGGAAAGAGACCATTTCTATATGTGAACACCAACACACAGATTCGTTTTTATAAACCTTAATCAAACTCTTTCTATTCCCCGGTAAGAGCATCGTTTTGCACTGCTTTAGGGGTCTTACTGGAGATATTCCACTGTATTCCATATACCATGGCTAATTTGCTAGTTTAAATCAGCGCAACCATCACAATATGAAAACAGTTTGAAATATTCTACCTTCTAAATTCAGTACAAGTTCTTAGACCAAATTTCCCTAGTTATCCATCTGTCAAACCCTGCGTTGTGTGCCGGCTAACGTGCCACGTCATCTGAGCGCAGAGTGCGCAGGGGGCGTGGCAAACAGCTGGACAAATAACGAAAGGAAAAAGTTGAGATAGATCAGTGACCTGCGTTATACAGTCTTTATTATTAAAATGACAAATCACGATTGATGTGCTCTTGAACCAACTTTTTTGCTGTTGTCGAGGTACAACATGCAATACATGCCTATATGGAGCAGCACATGCATTACAATTATCCAGCGATGACGTTGACCATCATGGCAAACATGTCACTTCAAAAAAGCTTTTGTTTCAAGATTGAGAACGGTCGGAAATTCAATGCTACATTTGTTATTCACGTAATATCACACGAGTCACAAGTGTAGCACTTCCAGTAATGTTTGAGCTTGATCCCAGACCAACAGATGCCAAATTTGACCAGCTGTATGAACGAAAAAAAAAAAAAAAAAAAAAAAACCAAAAAAAACCCCCCAATGATTTATGCGCGATGTCAATTTTAGATCTGATCGAATTACAATTCCTAAATGTTTATCATGTTGAACATTCGTCAACTTGTGGCCTTCAAACAGAGGTGGGGGTGGGGGCGTGATGAACTGTTTGAGATTTACTTGAAACTACGTAGAATTGGTTTTTAAAGCATTGAATTGTACAACTTAATTCAGGATTTTCCCCCACAGGCGGACCACTGTGCTAAGTGATTTTCTCACCTCCAAAGCCTAGAGAACGCCCCTTTGCTGGGGTAAGACTACTTGATAGTAAAGTTTTAACATAGGCACTTACCACAGGGCAAGGACTACATGCTAAAATAACATGGGTATTTCAGCTGAACAAGTTTAAGTATGGAAGGAAAATGGCCCTTAAACTAATGATGAAACCTTTCATAAAACGTTGACCTTATAACAACAGGTTAGGACTATTTTAGGGCAGTAAAACTGGCCCAATCAGTGAAGTGTCTGCCATAACTGAAACATGGTGTTTTGTCCTTCAAACACCACACTTGTATGAATGGTTACATCCCACATATGCTGTGGCATCATGAGCACATGCTGCCAAAATGTACTCAGTATAAAGGCTGTACAAACTACTTTGCTGATTAACCCTACAGGTGCCAGAAACCAATTGACATCCATGCATGTGTGATGGTCATTACACAGATACTGTATGAGGGTCTCATTAATTTGGCCTGTAAAAAGTTTCAAACATCTTCAAATTAAGAATGCCTTTCCGTTACCAATGTTGACAGGCATACTAATCAAAAAACTTTACAAGTTATGTTAATATTGCTGTTATTGACCTCAAATTTATTTTGAAGACTGGTGCTTTTAACATGCATTACCCTATGCTCACAAGTGTCCACCCCGCCATGATGTTGATATTGCTATAATTGACCTCAAATTTATTTTGAAGATTGGTGCTTTTAACATGCATTACCCTATGCCCACGAGTGTCCATCCCCACGATGCCCTCTCCAGTCAGCTGGAGGTGAGAAAATTCTACACTTTGCTAGTTCTGTGAAAGGAGTCAATTATCAGCCCACTTTTCTATTGCAGAAAGATCAGAGGTACTGGTAGCAGTGGTCTCAATAATATCATAGACAGAAATATGCGGACGTGTCATCTGCAAATAATTAAATTTTGGAATGAAAAATATTCACTGTGTTGTTGATAAAAATAAGTAATAAAAGAGGGCCTAGTACTGAGCATTGGGGTGACCCTTCAGTGATTGTCCCTCAGCTGGAAGAGTGGTCATTCCACACTACACTGTTGACGGTTGCGAACAAATTTCCGTTAATACCATGTTATTCCAATTTAACCCATCGTGGCAAACTTTGTCAAAGGCCTTCTGATATCCAAGAAAACAATTTACACTTCTTTGTATAGATCTATTGCAAGGGACAGTTCATGGTATACAGAAAGGAGTTGATTAACAGTGGAATAACCTGGAAAAATCCAGATTGATTAGCAAATATCATTAGATTGTGACGGAAGAAGTGTAATGCATGTTTAAATATTACTTTTCCGATCACTTTGCCCATGCAGCTCAAAAATGAGATAGGTCTTTAGTTATTACACAACATTGCATCACCACTATTGAGTAGTAGGGCCACGTGTCTCTCTGCCAGTCACTTTTTTCAGCTGCAAATATATATATATATATATATATATATATATATATATATATATATATATATATATATATATATATATATATATATATATATATATATATACGTACATATTTGTTTAAATGTGCATGTAAAATTTAGGGTTCATGGCATTCAGGGAGCCTTCTTACCCTTTCCGAGACCAAGCAATGCATTACCTCGCTTCATGAAGATCCACGAAACCCGAATAATTTTATGCTGGAAAACCTAATATTGTTTTTATAACCTGTTCAGTGAATCAATCTCAAATTGACCTTGAGCTCTTTTCAAGGGATTCTCTTGTTTCTCAAATCATTAGACCTTCCAGGCTTGGAGAAGTCCTTCCTTCACGTTGTTTTTTCCCACCAAAATTGCAGTAGAATTTGACTGTGATCATATGTGTAATATGGATGGGCTTCATATGAAGGCTTTGTAGGGTAAGCAGGTGGTTGGCTGGAAGGCCTTGTGTCTAGTTGTATATACAGCACCATCTGATGATGAAGAAATTGTCCCCTTCCCAAAATAGCGCCAACACTGGGCTATTCCCTCATTGAGACGTCTTTCATGCAGGTGGTGGATCTGATTTACAGTGCACCTTATGATTTCCCAACTTTCGTTTTATCTATGAATGCAGTGCTATCAGGTGATTTTCAATCACTAACAACTGAAACCAAGTGTTCTCCAGCCCCCCTTCCAACCACTTGTTTGAACTCTGCACTGATGGCACATGTAGTGATCCATATTACATGACAGCATTTAAGTTTTACCACGATTTCGGGCCAGAACAAGGTGAAGGAAGAACTTTGTGGTTAACCAGACACGTGTTTCTTCCAAAAGAATAGCTCTCAACTTCCTGGTACCTGGCCTCAAATGCTTGCCCACTGGTACTAAACTCAAGACTGCTTACGAAATGAAAACAATTTATTTCATTAAACTTTCTATCATTTTCCATACGGATAGTAGTGATAAGAAAATCTTTGTCCTTAACCATTGCTATCTATTTTGTTTTTCTAATTTCAAGAAATGGTAGCTAACATATCAATCCATATTTGCTACAGGAATATGCCTTTCAAACGTCTTACTTTCATGTCTTGGTGGGAATGCTAGCCAACTCATAGTTTTTGGCATGTAAATCAGTTTGTTTGACAGTGTTTTTATTCTTTGTTAAAGGAACAGAGTAAAACACCTTTCTTGTCAACTTCAGGAGCCAAAATTCATTGCTCTGGATCTTCAGTTTAGCCTCCTGTCCTTGTCACCCATTTCAGTGTCAACCAGTAGCCCTACAACGTCTTCAGGCACAACCACTAGGGGTTTCTTACCATCGGTGTGTTCCTCCAGTTGCTTCAATTTGAGTTCAACAGGCTTATCCAAATAACTGTTCACTAGTTGGATTCGAAGTTCATCTGCAAATCCTCAGTAAGAATTGAAACTGAAATGTACTTTGGACTGACTAGATTCTAAAAGCTGTTCTGTTCCAGCAGCTGGAAATGTCCAAGTCGGAATCATTGTGGTTTTCCATGGAGAATGTTATACACCAAGCGACTAACTTAACTTGATAACAATGGGCCATGCACTTGTGGACATTAGCCAGTGCTTGGTGCAGCGGCTGTATACTAGCTGACTAGTCCAATCTGCCCCAACTCTCACGATCTCTTGGATTAAAAGGCCATGGGAGTGATTGCAGAGGAGGCTAGGAATGAAACTGCCCTGAGGACTCAGCAGGCTTTAATTACACATGCCACTAGTTCCAAACATGCCCTCACCCAAAGTCAAAACGCCTGAAACAGGAGGGGCAGTGGTGGAGGCAAACGGAAGACGAGAATGACAGGTGGCAGTTCCACTCATTTCTCAGAGAGAGGTTGAGGTCACAACTGCAGTGGTGGCACAGGTGGTGGGCATGACCCAGGAACTCTTTGATCTTGGCTTGGAGGTGTGCACAATAGCTGGTTATTGTTCTGCTGTGTCCTCTACTCTCAATTGAAAAGGATTCAAAGTTGGCTTGAGTTCAGTCCTTTGAAGACTCATTAAGAGTGTTTATGTAGAACGG
Source organism: Hermodice carunculata (assembly GCA_964020975.1). Lineage (NCBI taxonomy): Eukaryota > Metazoa > Annelida > Polychaeta > Eunicida > Amphinomidae > Hermodice > Hermodice carunculata. Next base: position 4,251,797 of record OZ026627.1, read on the forward strand.
CCAGTTTGCCATAATATCTTTTCATATTGGGACTTATCCATTGTGCTGTCAGGGCTGTGATCTTACCCCTTTAAGAGGACACATATGGACCAAGTTCCAGTGAACATGTTAATGTACATAACCATCTTTCTGTTTCTCTAGCCTCAGGAGCTAAAAGAGAGTACATGCACTCGACCATTTGGAGACTAAGTGGTCTCATGATGACTATCAGGTTTACTTATTACCCAATCCATTCTTCATGGGAAAGAACCAGGCTCCAGATAAGCCACTTGCGGCTTAACAGAACTTCTCCTTCAAGGCCCTCTCCACTAATTGGGATCGCAGTGATCCAGATAGGCTACAATGTCCTGTTTTGCTCTTTGAAATTTGACATGAAAAAATCCGCCAGGAAGGGTAGGAAGCATTTGTTCTTTCATGTGAAAGCTAAGAAGGACAAAATCCATGACAAAAACATGATTTCGAGCTCAATTATGCAGGCTATTTAAGCTGCTTATATAGCCCTGAACCTATTGCTCTTTGAAGAGCAATAGGTTCAGGGCACATAGCATCATCTTTGGATGCTCTGAAGTATGTGTCCTTTAAGAACATTATGGCAGCTGTGTCGGTGGTGTTCCCATTCGACATTCTCCTGATTATTACTTGAGGCATTTGTCTTGTATTGAAGGGGATTTGCTTGCATTGACTGATATCCCCACTCCCTCAATGTGTTCACATTAATCCAAATTAGATTGTGCTCACAGTTTGACAGAGCTACTCAACATGTTCACAGCCTGACATTTGTACGTCATTCAATTCTTACTTGAACTTGTGGGAGGTATCATAATCCTTTTAAGAATTGATTTTTCCTCTGGGTTTGTTATCCCACACCTTTTTGATGTGACAAGGTGTCTTTCAGTAGAGCTAGGTTATTTTCTGACTTTTTCTTATGGACCTACTGATGCCCCAGAAGCTAAAATGATCACCTACTACTGTTCTGGTGGTATCTCTTCCTATTTGTGTTCTACAGGCAATGTGTTTTGCCATCAATTTGGAAATGTAACTTAATTTTCATATTTACAACACTTACCTCTAGGACACTTTGAAGTCCATCCAACCTTCCCGCATTAGATCATTTTTGGGGATTGTCCGCCAAAAGAGTAACTTATGTATTAGGCCAAGGCTGGAGGTCAGCTGCCTGGTAAAGGTGGCGCAGGAGTGGTTCTGGACCGTAAATAGCACAGTTAGAAAAGATTTTGGTTCTTTTAATCCTTGGACAGACATGATCTAAGAGGTCAAGTACCCATTAGTGTTCTAGAGGTATGTATTATTGATAAATATGGAAAATAAGTTACATTTTCAACATATATATATGTATGTTAATAGTATATTTTAATAATAATAATAATAATAATAATAATAATAATAATAATAATGATAATAATAATAATAACAACAACAACAGCAGCAGCAGCAACAACAACAACAACAAGAATAATAATAATAATAATAATAATAATAATAATACTAATACTACTACTAATAATAATAATAATAACAACAACAACAATAACAACAACAACAACAACAACAACAACAACAATAATAATAATAATAATAATAATAATAATAATAATAATAATAATAATTTTATGGCCCCTTTCAAAGAAGGCAGGGCACATATCTTTGCTCATATTGGTCAGTCAGTATGTTGGTAGAAACACTGGCCTGTGCACCATAACTCAACACGTTTTTTGAGATAGGACTTTGATGGTGCCCTGGTATGGTTTAATGACAACGTCACAGGCGTAAAGCTACACGTTTATTTCACACAATAATTAAAACACAGGACAGACGAAATGAGTATGTGTCATATTACAGCCATAAATGTGTAAGAATTGGCAAATTTTTCTTTCAGTGCGATTTTCTTGTAACATTTTTTGCTCAACCTCAACAATTTGTATCTCGCCTCACAAACGTACGAATTGCCCTATCACATTAAAATCAACGAATATTAAAAAATTAATATCATATCCAGGAATAGTTCCCATTAATTTTTTCCTGACAATCCCTTCCGTGACATTTGGATCAATTTATAGAAGGAAAATGAACAACCTGTCAGGACTAAATTAAAAATGTTATAACTTTTTATTTATGCTATTTTAGGACTAACCATTGAATTCAATCCTGGACATGGACATATGTTTTAAATTTCTTCTGATTTCAATCGATAAAAAAAAAACAATATTGTGTGACTTTTGCGCGAAAAATGTGAAAATCCTAGCAAGTCAGACAGAATGCTATAAAATCTCAAAAAATTCCAACCCTGAAAAAAAAAAAAGCTATGGATACAAATCTATGGATATGTAGCAATCAGAAAATATATA
>OZ026627.1:4254359-4278359 GCA_964020975.1 Hermodice carunculata
GGTTTAACGTACTTGTGAAAAAAATGAATGGGTAATTGTGATCCAACATTGCCAGTCGCACTGCGCACTAGCTTCACAGCTTCCACCTTAAGTTAGATCAGCTTCAAAGAAGGGTGACCTTGACCTAAGAGTTGTCATCAAAGCAGTTTGGGAGGGGGGTTACTGTAACAGTACTCACTTTTAAAGCTCACAAATGCATTTTAGAAGAGAAAAGTTACGGCTATGCTAATTAAAATAAAGGCCATGTCCATGTTCCTGCATGAAATAATTCTGTTGAACACGAGAAGCAGTAAAAAATGAAATTAATTTTTCGTACAGAAACCTAAGGAAAGAACGTGTTTTGAAGGCAATAGTGACACCTAGTGTTAAGCAGAAAAAAACACATATTCAGTGCTGTTGGCTCCTGGCATTTGCATACTGCTGCTGCCTCTAGGCATCTACAGAAACACGTAGGCTGTATATTTCCCATTGAAAGCCTTGTATCAAGAATATTGTCGACATGGCCGTTTTTGGCTGTTTTACGGGTGATAATCGATATGGATTTTGCAGCATTGTCAATTTTGTCCGTAGTCTCTATTGTCATTCAGCTAGCAGGCAGCAGGCGACTAGGGTAAACTAATTTCATAATACGATAGGTTACATACTGTATTTTAACTATCGCACAGGTTTGGTAAGGAATATTTTGTGCCAATATGTTTTCGTTGCATTTTTAACTCTTAAAGGTGTGCAAATGAGCTATCATTTTATGTCTTCTGTTGCTCGCTTCTTAGTCAATGAGACCAGGTAACGGCTACATGCAGTTCCATGAAGTGTTTATCGTAACTCAGTTTAAGCACTTTTATTATCAATTTCAACCAAGTCCATGTGCTCACATTTTAGTACGTCATCCCCTACGTCAGGGATCACGTGAGATAGCACCGCCCATATGGTTGTGAGCTTAAGATTAAAATCAGTGCATTTCTTTTCGCCGTCACGGACGGATGTTTTATCTGTGAGCTTGTCCAGCTGGTTGCAATTTCAGTGGTTCACTATGGCAGACAGTGACATTTTTACGCCATGGAAGACATCATGGTGAATAAGTCAGGTAGCAAAGGAAGAAGAGTCCAGCTGTGGATAAGGATAGTAAAGTGGAACTTCCGGCAGAACGTGACAATATGCGTTTGGATTTTCAGTCAGGCTTCGCCACACTACTCAAGAGATACCCATTTGATACATTTAACTTCTTTTTTTTTTTCAGACAGAGAAATCCACAGGGAATTATGTAGGACTTCCATTATTGGATCTTCAAAGGGCCTTTGATGCAGGTGACCACTCAACCCTTTAAAGGAAACCAAGGCAATGGGTGTTGAATCCATTGGCTGGTTCGAATCTTACCTGAGTTACAGGAAACAGTTGGTGTCGATTTATTGAGTCCAAAACAATACAATGCGGTGTCTCTCGGGGAATTATTATAGGACCGTATTTGTTTCTATGTAATGTTAACGATATGCCCATAAGTGTGCAATGTGAGTTACTCCTATATGCTGATGACAGTGCCCTCTTAGTCTCAGGGCAGTGCCCCTTTGCTATTACTCAGAGCCTGAGCAGAGAACTAGAATCTTGTAAAACATGGCTAGTGGATAATAAAAACTTTCATTACATCTGGGCAAAACAGAGGCCGTTTGGTTCAAAGAGAAAAATAAACCAGCCAAAGATTTCACAGTGTCCTGTAATGGCATGGACATATAGTAGTGACTCAGTAAAATATTTGGGTGTCATCTTAGACAGTTCCTTGTTTGAAGATTCCATGATCAAAACCCATTATATATATACATATCAAGTTCTAGACTAAAACTTCTGTACAGACGTGCCCGTTCCATTAACCTAAAAGCAAGAAAAACCCTCTCATCAACATTAATACAATGTCCATTTGACTATTTCTGTTCCTTCTAGTACCCCTGTTTATCCAAAACTCACCAAAAAGGCTTCAGATCCTTAAAAACAAAATAATCGGTTTCATTCTGAATATGGGCCCTCGGGATCACGTTGGACAAAAGGAGCTGGACACAGTTGGCACACTATCCGGATCAGGTCGGATTACGGTGACTCTGGAATCAAGCCCTGTCAAATAGGTATGTTCACTTGCACATGTCTGGTTAAACTGAAGCCCCACTTAATTTAACCCCACAATTTAACTCAGGGTACAGCCAGGATTAAAAGCTAAAGTTACACCGATTTTCCAGTGTATGTACACATCACCTTGCTGTAGGTGTGGGTTTTATTGTACCGTGGAAGATTATATTGATAGTTGCATAAATTTGATGTGGTTGATCGTCTGTTGCATAGAGACACAGGAGCAGACAGCAGAATAATTGGTGGGGCCCATGATTTCACACACGCACACACACACACACACACACACACACGTATATATATATATATATATATATATATATATATATATATATATATATATATATATATATATATATATATGAGAGGGAGAAAGAGTTGTTTCCTGGTGTGGCACCACGGAGCCCACTGCCGAAGGCAACGAGAAAGACGAAACAAGCAGATGCCACGAAACGATATTTTCATGCCTAACATAACAAATTCATCACCCATACATGGAATACATATGTTAAAAGTTTCATCAGTTCCTACTTCATTCATTTGTACCAATAGTCAGTATTTATCATCACGATAAATGTGATTACACTTTTTCGCCCAAACACCTTCGAAAGCGGGATGAACAATTTCTTAAAGGAAATGGTGACATTCATGGATTCGAAATTTTCCTTCATGTTTACTGGTCAAGGCAGAACAAAATCATCTTTTTGTTTTCTCAATTATTTTATAATAACAAATTCTATGCAACAAAATAAGATAGGTAAAGCATAATATACAAGACAAAGGTATTCATAAATGTCTTCAATGACCGCAATCCTTCAAGAATGCCGATATTTTATGAAAAAAGCTGTCGCATTAAAAAGTGATTTGAATTGAGGGATGACTGAACTGACGGATACTGGCGTTTACTGTCTATTCGCTTTGGAGTGGCACCCCCACCAGTTGTCTGCGGGGATCTTTTCTTCTGAGCAATTTTATCTTTCAAATTTTTCCATGCATTTTTTGGTTGATTGCTATCCTTCATCTCTACATTGGCTTTGAAATTGTTGCTAGTTCTTGTCGAGGCTTCTTCCCTCTTCTGGACCTTAGCCCTAACATTTTTTTTTTTACTTTCCACAATATTTATCCGCCTCTACTAATTTTAGAATTTGTTCAAATTAGAAATGAGCAGTTTTTTTAGTCTTTGTTTTACGTTCTTCGCCCATTCTGATGGCGTGACCTCCCTATTTCTCTTAAACACAACCATGCAGGGGAAGGAAAAAGAAGTGGGTAGATTGGAATAAAGCTACATCACCATCGAATCTATGCAAAACAGGCATACACGCTCAAGACACAACAGTGTCAACTGGAGTCACCAGACCCTGACTTGATCTTGACAAGTGCAAACCAATTTGACTCTGGGTCAATGGCTTCATAATCCAGAGTCACGTAGCCCTACATTATCAATTTAACTCCGGGTTACATGACTCGGACATGTGTAACCGGGCATTAATGTCGAAAACCGGTTTGAACAATTGAAACTGAATCATGATTTTAGGATACATAACAACACTGCAGCAGCCTTCATGGGCCATCACTTTCATAAGGTAAATGCTCAGCGCCAACATTTTACCAGGTTTAACAAAACCGACAATAATTTTTCCCTGCCAAGTGTCAAAACTACTGCTGCCAATTCTTTCTGCTTCATTTCCATCAAAAGTTGGAACGAATTACCAGTGCAATAAAAACCAAATAAGACACAAGGAATTTCAAACTTCAAATAAAAGCGCACCTTTCGGAAAAGCCAAACAATAGGACAATAGTGATTTCATTTATTTCTAATGTTCATTATGATGGTGCTGTGCACAGCATGTACTAAGCTGCAGTAGATATGCTGTGATATTTTATTTTTATTTGAAATGACTCTTGTTTACATCTTAACTTATTACTAAATATAGTTACATGTATTCACTTTTTATTTTTTGTCCCTAATTTTTGTCCATAGGACCCCAATGGAAATGAGCAAGGCAAGAAACCAGATTTCGTGAGTTATCCTGGTGCCGGTCTTTTTACAAACTCCTATAATCATTTGATTTTATTTTGCATGCGTATTTTAATTTGTTTACTCCCTGAAGGGATTTCCAAAGTCTATTGTGATACATCCTGTTTGTTTCATGTGATACCTTGTGGTGCCTTATGTTTATCAAGTTTTATTTTATGTGCGCATCACTGTGATGTGGCTTTGTATATTGTGAAATTTTAGTTTTGATAATGCCTCTTTTATTTGTGTAATTGTCTGTATTCAGCTTTATCTATTGTTTATATTTATGTGTTATGCGAATGGCACCGACAAAAATCATATCAAATCAAATGCAAGTGACAAAATTGACATCGGCATGGCCACGGCCACCTGTTCGTCTGAGCCCGGTGAAGGATCGCTGATTTTGCCAAATGTTTTCGCGCACAAAAGAAATGGTCACCTTTGGATACTGAGCTCGCGAGTTTGGTAAACAGCATATTTCTCAACGGTATGTCCGAGGAGAAGTGAAACCATAAACGTCCTTTATGGATTCCAAGAAGCTGGTTACACAAACTTGTCTGGCAAAGGCCTGATTCAAGGATGAGCGTCTGGTTCAGTGCTATTTTAAGGGTGCTTGTAAAGCTTCTTCACAACACAGTCAATATGCATAACATCTGCCACAAACTATGAATGTTTGGATAGCTAACAAGGCACTGATTCTTTTTTTGCCACTGTTCTGCGTGTTTTTTGTCCTATGCTTATACAGCAATCGTACCAAGTGCCGTCCTCTTTTTCAAAGAACCTTGAAGAAACTTGGATTCCACTTTTTTGTTTGAGAACAAAATTAAAAAAAGTGGTTCGGTCATATGCTACAAATGCTTACAGACAACCCCGTTTTGCTGCCGAGAACGGACAATCTACTGAGTCAACCTCAATCAACAAAATTAAATTCGTTGAGAGACAAACTACGCTTGATGGCTTGTTTACGAGCCTTGTTTCTTTTTGGACCTGGAAGCGGTGGTTTATGTCTAAATCTGATTTGGTAAGGATGAGTCATTGGTGGAATTGAAAACATGTCAGTAAAGTATTCTGGCAGTTGGTTTTGTGTGCATTCGAAATAAAATTTAAAAGCTTTCAGTTTTAAGAGGTCCTGAAATTTCAAACGTATTGGAGCTTTAAAAAGTAAGTTGATGTGTGTTTTATATTTTGCATGGCAGTTGACTTTTGAAGTTTGGTTATTCGGTCGCAAGAGTAGCCCCAAGTCAGAATAGAATAATTTAAGTGTGGTAAAGACATTGGGTTCTACATGAGCAGTGATTTGTCGGTAAATATTAGTGAATTCTTTTAACGATTCCTATTATTTTTGAAAGTTTTGTGCATATTTTATTAATATGAGGCTGCCAGTTTAGTGTTTCATGTACCGACAGGCCTAAAAATTTAATTCGGAAATTTTTGAAATAGAAATATTGTTAATTTTTATGTTCAGAGTTAGTTACTTCTCCGTTGGGGAAAGTGGAAGATCATGTATTTGGTTTTGACAATATTTATAGATAATTTGTTTACGGCCAACCAATCATGTACTTTCTTTAATTCACAATTGATATTATGTGATAGATTGTCACCGTTTTCTGCCCTAATACAAGAGTTAAAAACAAAGGGGATTGATTAAGCTTATATCATCTGCGTAAAGTATGGAATCAAATTTTTGTGATGCAAGGTGCATGTCATCAGTATAAATTATGAATAGGAGAGGACCGAGTATTGATCCTTGGGGAACTCCAATAGTGAGTGGTCGGTTGTCTGAACATATATTATCAAAAGAAATGTATTGATGTCTGTTGGTAAGGTAACTTTTGAACCAGTCGAGAGAGGGGTTGCGAATACCATTATATTTTAATTCGTGACAAAATCTTCAATTTTCTTGATTCAGGTAAACTTAATGTAATTAAGTATACGCTCATTTACAGGCATGACATTTGCTGTTGTCTTATTAAACTTGTAAATATTTTTGTTGGTGTTCGTGTACATCTTGGCTTTGAAGTATTACTTGATCTCTGAGGTAATGGATGACGTAATAGAATTGTACAATTAAACAATCCCATAGCACGAAATTTCACTATGATTCTATGTAGTCATCATATTACTGAGAGAGATTACGTGCCCACCCTTACTTCCCACCCATGTTTGGGCTGTCATTGAGAGTCATGGCTATGACTTATTTTAGATGTACACTCGCTTGTTGAAGTCGGATTTCCTGAGGTCACAACCAAATGGGCCGTGCGTAATCTCTATCAGTAATATGATGACTACATACAATCCCAGTCAAACGTCATCCCATGGGATTCGTTTAACTGTACAATTCAGCGGTATTAGATTCATGTTCTTTGTTAACAGATCTTATATTCAAGCGCGCATGGTGCGCCCAAACGCGCGCCTAGGAAAGCTGTTGAATCACTCAAACCTTTACACCGACGGTTGAAAAGCATGGAGAACTGAATTGTAATGTATAATTTGGTTGGATCACGAGAATGGAGATTCTAGGGATATATAACCTGTTTAATCTATAACAGTGTGGGGACTCGGGAAATACACCTTACCCATCCTGACTAAATCCGTCAGCTTAAGGTAATAACCAATCTGACTTCACTTCTGGGGCCAAATATTTGATCTAGCAGTATTCATTGTGAATCCATCCTGGACATGAACCTTTCTAATTTATTCAGGTAAAAAAAAAATAAAGTAATGAAAAAAGCGAAAAACAATACAACAGGACAAGTGTTTTTAGGTATGCAACAGTTTATTACTACCGTCTACCTTTGTATGTGGCTTACAACATTTCTCCAACTAAATTTAGGCAAGCAGCACTCATACAGACTTTTCTGGTTCCTATGAGGGAGTGTCAGACACCGGTTACTTAGTGTTCTTTTTAACCTCAAGGAGATGATGCCAATCTATCAGTCTGCAGTTTTTTCCATTTCGAATTAGCGGGAAGCGTCTGACGTAGAAAATGTCGTCTGCTACGTTTTGTCATCAGTCAACAGCTTTTCTTTCTGCATTATGCAAGTAAACTTTGACGTGGACAGCTGTTGACTCCATCTCCACATGGTTAGAACAAACCCATACCCTCTACAGACAAGTCTCTCTGATGTACACCGCTCTTGCAAATCAATTGGTCAATAAACATATTTAAATCAAGTTTACATTTCAGTCATAGCAGCAAATCTTTCGGAGAAATGAACATTTATGGTCTTGCTGAGTCACACATTGCGAGGTGAAACAGCTAATACTTAGATTAATGAAGCTCCGCTTTGTGAGTCAGGAAATGGTTAGGCTAGGACATATGCTTATTATAAAGGTCGTGGTCACGTGGTAGTGTGGGCGTTGTCGTATATCGAGGTGAAGTCTTTTTACATTTGGTCGCTGGATGAGAAGGGGCTTCATAATGAACACACAATACCTTTACATACGTGCATAAATACTCATGTATATATATAAACATGCGTATTTATGTATATATTTAAATATACACATATCTACGCCACCCACACCCCATATATATATATATATATATTATATATATATATATATATATATATATATATATATATATATATATATATATATATGATTTGCTTTACCCTAGATTATGGCAAAAATTATAATGTATAGATGGCACTGATGTAGGCAAATGCTTCATGCCTTTTTCTGTGGTGAAAGGCTGTGAAGATACCGTGCAGAGTGAGAGTGATAGGAGCTCTATCCACTTGCTCCGCAGACCGAGAATCAAGCCGGTGTTACCAGAGATAGAGCACGAGCGTGTTTCCGCTCTCTCTCTCTCTCTCTCTCTCTCTCTCTCTCTCTCTCTCTCTCTCTCTCTCTCTCTCTCTCTCTCTCTCTCTCTCTCTCTCTCTCTCTCTCTCTCTCTCTCTCTCTCTCTCTCTCTCTCTCTCTCTCTCTCTGTTTCACACACGGCGAACAGATTTTTGTTTTGTTTTTTCGACTCTATTTCCATAAGTTGCTGGCTATAATTGAGATAAAAAAAACCCTCCTCAGGTCTTCACTGTAGTGCTTTTGGATATTGAAAAGATAAAAGGAACCCGTTATGAACATAAAGGACCAACTGATCATGTCATGAAACATACATATAATAAACAACTTGCTTGACCGTTATTTGAAACTCGTACCGCACCCAATCAAAGGTTTTATATTTAGACGTGTTGAGCAGTATCAACGTTACACTCTTTCGTCGCTTCAACACTGAGATGTCCTTGACTAACGCATATTTCTGTGTACATAGGCAGAAATAACTGAACACAACATGATATCCGTGTCTGAGATTGGGAAACTATTAAATTGATATGTATAAAGATATTAAGACAATGTGATATTTGAATTAAATGGACAAGCCGCGAATTAATGAAATAAATTTATCTCAAAATAAATGTATAAAGGCCCTTATGTAAAATATAATTATATACTTAAACCATCTAATCTAAAAACAAAAAGAATACCATAACACTTAACACCTCCAAATAAATTTAGGAAAAATGAATGAATGGATAAATGAAGGAAAAAATAATCTCAGTTTTTGTGGAATCTAAAATTGCGTGCACTGATCACATGAACGACATGATCATATGACATCACGTGCTTCCTCCAACAACCAGCAACAAACTCTACTGTGGCTCCATATGGCTCATCATAGTTATCATACAGGTCAATTCTGATTAATTATTAGACATTTTTAGAACGGGCTATATTCATGATTTTGCTTTTTTCCAGTCAAGCCATCAGCTCATAAAATTTCTTGCTGGAAGAATAGCTCGTCTCAGGAACAAGAAGATTCTCACAGATCATGCCGTGTAATTCGACATTCATGTTTCATGCCTCAAAGGTTTTCGGATCATGCCGCTGATACATGCTAACAGGTTATATCAGCACATTTGATGAGAATCTCAAAGACCGTTGGTTCAAGATCCTCGATTCTTCCCACTGCAATCAGCCATGTACGTACCGGTAAATCCAACAGTATATACCGGGATAAAAACCAAGACACGTTGATATCTCAAAGATCTAGATACAGGACCTGTGTTGCCGTTACGGCGCCACAGAAACTCAGTACTGATGCGGAGACAACGACGGCAACGGTGCTGCGTGCAGCATGGACGATGCTGCCGATACACAGAGATAGGATGAACTGGGCCACGAACACCATACTGCTGACTACCGCGATATCAGTACCCAAACCACGCACTTGATTCCGCTGGCTTCGCTTGTCGCCGGCTTCTTCAAACTAGAAAGAGAATGCATATAAGTCTACACGTGTAGTAAAGCATCAAAATGGTACTATTTACAGATGACAACATGACTTTAAAAAGCCCACTGAGACGAATACATGAATGTCTCTTCAAACTGTATAAGGTCTAGCGATTGCCTCCTACGAAGACGAGCTTACTTTTTGATATTCACCACGTTGAACTTCGTCTGTACAGCAGGCAAGCTTTGTATCATCAGTGTCCTGAACTGCACTTCTTATTCGTGTTTCTTCGAGCTCCATGCTATAGTTCATTTAAACATTATTTCATTTAAAATCCCGCCTTTCACAATCCCACATCTTTGCAGTGAATTCCACTTTACCGGAAATGCAAAATTCTGTCATCATTACAATTACGTCATTCACAATATCATAAATATTCAATATGTGTGCGTCGGGACAAGTCAGTTGCTACAAGTTTGAAATAAAATTGCATTAGGGAATGTTGTTAAGAATACACGAGGGTAAGCAGGTAGTTATACATACATATCTATATCTATATTTATATCTATCTCTACACACACCCACACCCGGCCTACCCCCCATATATATATATATATATATATATATATATATATATATATATATATATATATGTATATATATATATATATATATATATATATATATATATATATATATATATATATATATATATATATATATATATATATATGGAACTAGAATAGAGGTGCATCATGGTAAACCAGTTATAAACATAAATATAAAATAGAAATGCACCAAGTCAAGTCATGTATTATAATTAAAATACGTAAGAACATGAGGGTGAGTAAATTCTTATAAATATAACTACATCAGGATAAGTAAATCGTTCTAAATATAAATATCTGTATATCAAGGTAGGCCAATTGTTATAAATATAAGTGCATCACGGTAGGTCAGTCGTACTATGTAAAGTAGATGTGCATCAGGTAAGTCAATCGTCATAAATACAAGCATAAGTGCAACAGGATAAGGCACTCGTTATGATTATAAACGTAAGTGCATCAGGCAACGTCATTTGCTACAGACATAAAAGAGAAGTGCACAAGGATAATTCAATTATTGTAAAGTAAATATAAAATAGAAGCTCATCATGGCAAGTCCATAGATCATTTCCCACTATGGTAACCATGCAGCTCTATCATAGTTAACAGTATTTTCTTCGTCTTAGTTTTTTTAACTTACCGTATCGTTGGCGTGATAATGTGCCACGAGAAGATAAGGCATGGTAAATAATGTGGCATACATTATGCCTGCTGTTGGCGAGAGAAGAATTACTGCCACTGGGTGGCGCCACAGCGCCATGACAATCATGCCGACTGTGTACACCAGCTGACCACATATATACACAGGTTTAGCCCCTGCAAAAAGAAATTTATTGTTTCCAAGCAAAAGACGGAAGAAGTTTCTCGAATTAACCTCATGGCCCCATGTCAAACAACCACCCCACCGAGTTTAAGACCCAGGATGGAACAAGTTGGTTAATTATAACTTGGCTCGAACAAAGCTCCACTTAAAAATGATCGCCTCATGCGTGATATGTTTATGTCCATGTTATTTAAATAACAATGGGGATGAAAGAAAATGAAGTAACAAGAGATTCATGCTTGTGAAGTTGATCTTAAGTGCTATCACGCTGAATCCATACACATCACCGTTCCAAATAGAAACATGCCCTTCTGTTGTTATATTATGGGATATATGTTATGTGGTACCTTTCGTATCACACGATTTTTCCAATAAAGTTACATCATATCGAAAAAAAACCCAAATACCTGAACATAGGTTTAATTCTTTGTTTCCGAACCTATAAATTTAGATTTATAAAAGCTGCATCCAACCCAACCTAGATTATGCTGATACAGTGTGGGGTCTCTGTGGAGTTGGCTGTTCTCAGTCAGTTAAGAAACTTCAGAATTATGCGGCTCGAATTATATGTAAAAATTTTGATTTTGTTTATGTAAGAGGTATCAATTTAGTTTATGAATTGGGTTGGCAAACTATGGAAACACGTGGTAATTTCCATATTGCCAAGCTTATGTTTAAATGTATTCATGGACTTGCATCCGACTACCTGCGTGATCAAGTAAATTTAGTATCTGAAATAGCCACTAGGAGCACGAGGAGCGCATACTCACTAGATGTTGTCATACCAAAAGTAAACAAAGAAATTTTCCGTAAATCTTTTCAATATAGTGGCGCTGTATTATGGAACAGTTTGCCCAACAATATACGTAGAGCTGATGATTTATTCACTTTTAAACTAAAATATATACAATGCTACTTTTAATATTCCCATTTTTTTCCTCACAGCTGTCGCTCAGGTATTTTAACATGTTTTGATATTGTATATATGTATTGTATGTATGTTTTTACTGGGCCCCACGGAGGAACAGACTTTTAATATTCCCATTTTTTTCCCTCACAGCTGTCGCTCAGGTATTTTAACATGTTTTGATATTGTATATATGTATTGTATGTATGTTTTTACTGGGCCCCACGGAGGAACAGACTTTTAATATTCCCATTTTTTTTCCTCACAGCTGTCGCTCATGTATTTGAACATGTTTTGATATTGTATATATGTATTGTATGTATGTTTTTACTGGGCCCCACGGAAGAACAGTCTTCTTCTTCTTCTTCTTCTTCTTCTTCTTCTTCTTCTTCTTCTTCTTCTTCTTCTTCTTCTTCTTCTTCTTCTTCTTCTTCTTCTTCTTCTTCTTCTTCTTCTTCTTCTTCTTTTTCTTCTTTTTCTTCTTCTTCTTGTATGTATGTTTTTACTGGGCCCCACGGAAGAACAGTCTTCTTCTTCTTCTTCTTCTTCTTCTTCTTCTTCTTCTTCTTCTTCTTCTTCTTCTTCTTCTTCTTCTTCTTCTTCTTCTTCTTCTTCTTCTTCTTCTTCTTCTTCTTCTTCTTCTTCTTCTTCTTCTTCTTCTTCTTCTTCTTTTTCTTCTTCTTCTTCTTCTTCTTCTTCTTCTTCTTCTTAAGTCCAAGTTGCGGTCACGAAGAGTCACATACATATTGCCATGGAATATAATGATACTCAAGACAAACATAAGACGTAAGCTTACATTGTTAAAACGGTGTAAAATTTATAGAATGCATTCGCAACTCTTTTCCCAAAATGTTATTGATCATTACATTTGAGTACTTTCGAACCATCTGTATGTAATATAAAGGCTTTGTACTGTTGCAACAATAATAAACATTATATGCTCTGACAGTAAACTACTACACCTGCTATAAATTTGTTCAAATGGGGTGTATGTTTCGTTGAAATATACTTTAAAGTACATCTTTATCGTGCTTGCTATAAGCAAGTTCATTTTGCCCAATAGTACCATTCTAGGTTGTCTGAAACAGTCTTCACCACAAGGTGTACCCCCGGCATGACCTACGGAAGTGGGACGCGGTTGGACTTGCGCACTTTGCTACTTGGATGGGAAAGAATAAAAAGATTCTCATGTCATTTATGAGTATTTTCATAGCTTTTCCAATCATGTCAGACGTACATCCAGGTATTGTATCAAAATAAAACAAACGTTTTGAGAGTAATGGTATATTTTCCAGCTAGTAAAATGGACGACCCCTTTTTTAAGGAATAGAATATTCCATTCAATAACATTTACGCGTCCCACCTCGTGCTGCTGGAATGCACCATTTTACAAGGCGATCTCACAACTGAAACAATGGGGTAGAGACTGTATTGAGTAACCTGAGGCCTATTTTATCATGATTGGTTTTCTGGTTTCTTGGTTCATTTCTGTTTACGCTGGTTCGTGATTATACAACATTGAGAAATAATGTCATCATGCACCAAATCTAAAGCCACCGAATAGAACGGTCTCCTATGGTTCACTTTTTTCAGATGCACGTGCCAGGGCGCACCTGAAACAGACCAAAACCAAAGGAGCCGAAAGTCTGTTGCACCAGAACAAAAAAAAAAAAAAAAAAAATTCCCCAAAAGCAGATTACCGGCACTTGCAAAAATAGGCAACCGGAATACTGCTGTGGGTTTTAAGATAAAATGATGTATCAGAAAATCTGATAGATGTGTTAAAATTTTATGTTTCCGTTCAATGCGCATAAAGGTCATCTTAAATGACAGAGCAGCATTTGGTTTAAAAATACAATTGATCTCTTCACATTACTTTGCGCGTTGAACCTTCCCCGTCGTAAGAATGTTGTTCGTTGCGGGTTGAATACAACTCGCCTCTTTTATACTAAGTTGCAGAATGTATTTCACTCAGCTGAAAGTAACCCGACTGAAATGTGTCCAAGATAAATCCTCTTTCAAAAGTTTTAATACAAAATACTTATTAAATAGATCACGCCAAACGGCTGAGGATTGTGGGTCAAAATGATAATGCGTGCTTATAACAAAGGAGCTCTTTGTATTCTTTGAAATATTTTTTCTTGTTCCCACTGAACGATACATAGAAAGTACCATAAAGACCTTTTGTCCCAGATATGCCAGATTATATATCGAATATCATTAAAGAAGCATCCTACTTACGGAACTTTTTGACCAGACGCTCAATAGTAAAAGAATATATTGAGCACGAGATGGAATATAAGGACATCCCCAGAGCCCCATGACGCACTCCCGCCTCGTACAGCTCACGGGCCTCACTACCTCTTGGTGCGGAAGGATTTCCTCCGTAAACGGCTTCCCCAACAAAATCAGTGAAATACAAGGAGTAGCACACCAGAGACATCCAACAAAACAAGTTTGTTAGGCACAATATGAGTAGTGATCTGGGCATGCGCACAATAGACAGCAAGTAAGTCTTGAGAGAAACCTCTGAAGGTAGAGGTTCTATCTCAAACGCTGTCATAGTTGCTCTGCGCTTTGTGCCATCTGGAGCAATAGACATTTCATCAGTGTTACCAGCATCGATTTTTGCCTCTGTCTTGCCTCCCAGTGTAGAATTTTTCTGATAAGAGAAACCTGTATCCCAGTCATTGACAGGGCCGCCCAATTTAGCTTTTTGTTCTGGCCATACTTTTGATGCAAGTTCTCCATCCATTTGATATTTATTGTAATTTGTATGAACACTGTCTGACGGGTTAACAAAATTAGGATTGTCCGGTACTGTGATTGTGCCATAATCCTTTCCTCTGGGCTCATCCTCATCGTCATCCTCATTTGTGAACTTCTTGTATTTTTGACCCTGGACTCTCTTCTTTGATCTCTGTTGGTCTTCAATATTCCGACCAAGTTTATCCAGTGGGATTTCTCTCACTGCGTTTACCGTCAAGCACAAACATATGACGTATATAAACAACACAAGAGTAAAAACTACCCGAACGTGGCCTCCTAAAGATTCTCCAAATGATGTCGCTTCCCAGTTAATGCCTCCCATAATGTATCCAACTGAACCTCCCAAGCCTGCCATAACAGTGAATGTACTTAGTCCAGCGGAATGATCCTCCGGAAGTGTAACGTCGAGCAAGTAAGCTCTGCATGGTGACTGACATGCGTCACAACTGAAGTCTAAGAGTACAACTCCTATAACTGTGAAAAGTATACTCCAGTGATGAGACTCTTTCTCCTCCTCTTTCAATGTCTCATTTTTACTTTGTGTAATGTTTGGATAAGCATGCTCTTTTCCTGACCATGATATCCTTCCGCGCTTCGCTTGTTGATCGCGAAGTAAGCCGCCGCCACTATCATTCATATGTTGATCACCAGTAGAGCCTCCACCGCTAACGTTTACATGTGTACTTGAGTTACTGGGGATTCTTGTACTCATTACTGGAAGGCTAGCATTCAAATGAATACTCTCATTTAGCCCAGCTTTCTGACTAGGCATGGACACATTTTCAGTAGGGTAGTTATTGTCTTGTACACTGACTCGAGGAGCGAACTTATCCCCCAGAGCAATACCTATGGACTTCCCGTTCGGCACGAACACAAGCCCGACCATGATTCCTGTCGAAAGCAGTAAAATGAAAGGCCGTCGGCGACCAAGTCTTGATCGACACCTGTCGCTCATTGAACCCAAAACTGGAACTAAAAAGAACCCAAGCAAGGGACTGAGGCACCATATTAGTGTCATATAAACAACCTTGACCCCGATTTTGAGCAAAGTTGGACTTACAAATGCAGTTTCCGCAGCATAGCAAAATTCTATTCCACAGACGGCAGCACTGAGGAGAATCAGTTGAATTTTAGTCTTTCGTTCCCTGATAAGAGCTGGGTCCACCGTGTTCCCCGATAGTCCAACAAGAGCGGCGATCCTCTCATATGAAATGCTGTTTTTCAGGTTTTTAAGAACACGGATGGAAGATGTTAGAATTCCAAGAGACATTTTTGATCTTGTCAACTGTCGGAAGACACTCTACTTAGGGTACTTAGAATAAATATTTTCCCCGGTAATTTGTGTTCAGCTCGTAGTTGTGATGATAATGGTACGAATACACCTCGTGCTGTGCTCTGTTTCGATTACAAAACTACCTACAGGAGTGGTAGGAATGCGAAGTATCAATTATGAATCGGTTTCAAACAGCGCATAAGCTTGATGCGTACGGGTCCAGATCAGAGAGAAATGGTCTTTTTTAAATAATACCAACGATAACAGCAGAATCCAACATAGCTTCAGCGGCAAGACACACTTGGCGTGGCAACATGATTCTCTGTTTTTTGCTACGAAAATAGACTATACGTTTTCCCTTGAACGTCGATTGCTTCTTTTCCTTTATACTTGACCGCCGGGAGCTAGGTACACCTGGGTCCGCATCGGGAAAATGTTGGATCACAGCAAAAACTGTCGGTGAAGCTCAGCGTGGCATTGGCTGCCCTCAGCGGTCCAACAGCAGATTCCCAGTGCTGATCGATATTGGCTGAATGAAAGCTGGCCTCAGAGAACCCTCCAGGCATAACTTCATTTAAGGCTCTTTGTCCTTTACGTATTCCAGTGGGGCTGTAAAAATCAAATTTCAAAATTAGAATAATTGCAGGGGTATCATCAGTGGCAGTCATAAGACCTGACTCGACCTATTTTTTTGATCTTGTGGCGGCTATGTGGGTTATTGAATTATCTCACGAAACTTACGTGTTCTTTGATGAGGGACGGGTCAATACGTACATTGCTGCCCGTGGCTTTCATAATTCCTCTCTCAATTTGCTTTATCTTCTACATGTGCTTCTGGATATTGCTTTCTTATATCACATCAAAGTGTATTTGTGTTTTTGTGGTTGGCTTTTTCTGCTAATAGCAAACTTTGACACGCAGCGTTAAACACGTGGATATGAAACGAAACCATAGGTATTTCTTTTCTTTATTCTGCGACAAATAGAAAAAAGTTTTACTTTAAACAACGCGTAACATTGTATGCTACAATCAGGAATGTAACTGACAACGAATGATATTTACTTTTTTTGCGGTCACAAAATAAACGACAGTGACCGTTATCATCCTAAAGAAATGTTTTTGAAAAAGAGGTCTGCAATACGAATGCGGAAGTGCGCTTATTTATAAACAATTACCTGGAATAGTCAATACATGATTTTACCTTCCACCAAGAACTACAGATTTGTGCATAAGTAAATACATGTGCATCAAAAAACCTTTCCATGATAACTATTTTAGCTCACGTACGGAAAACTGTATGTTGATACACTGAAAGTAAGTGCAACAGTTACAAACGTGTTAAATTTGGTACTCTGCCCTCCAAAAAGTATGCACATAAGAGCATTATTGGGAACGCGGATAGGTAGCGGATGCGCTGATGTTTCAAATCTGCGGGTACTCCGTCATGCGGTTAAAGACGTTATCCTATTCAAATTAGAGTGGTACCAAAACTTAAAAGGCTTCTATTGCAGAGGAACGTGTGCGAGTGTTTTGCCTTTAATACAGCAAAAATCTCACCACAAAACAAATAGGGTTAAAATTGTAACGAAAATAATCCTTTTAATTCTTCCACCAATAAATCTGAGATAATAATTGTCGTTTGTAAGTATTACTTTGAAATAGCAGACGTGCACCTGTGCACAGTATTGTGACATTGTACTGGGGTAAGGCAATACCCGAAATCGGAGTACCAAATGTCGCTGTTGAAACAATACTCAAGTGTACATACAGACAAGTATTTAATAAATAGATGAGAGAAAAACAGAGATTTTTTTGGGTGCTCCTTTATATTAATTCAGCCACAGCCGTCTTGATATTCTTTGCATCCATGGTACTGGAGTGTTCGACACTGAAAGATTGTTCTTCCTTCGGATATCATTTGTTGTTTACTTACGAATTATCTTTATTCAAAGTATTACAAAAACTTAACAACAGTAATTTGAGTCGGGAATTTGCAAAGAGGGCGTAATGTATGTACGTCATTCCAAAATAAATTGTCCATTCCATTCGGACAATTTTGTCCCATCATTATATCTCCAGTTCTACTCATGGTAGAAGCACCAAATTTGGACAGTGTGTAAAGATGGGTTGTTGTAGTTAATTGGCACAATTTTATTAATATTACTGCACTCATAATTGAGTTATGGCATTATGAATATTAATAAATTTTCAGGAATTTAGGCAATTTCCTGGGGTTTTAGGTAATATCCTGGGAATTTAGGCAATTTCCTAGAAATGTAAGCGAGTTCCTGGGAACATGATAAGGCCGGCCCTGGGAATGTAGCAAAGTCCAAGGAACATAGTGGTATGCTCCCAGGAACATAGTGACAAGTGCTCAGGATCATAGTGGCAAGTTCCCGGGAACATATTAAAGTCCTGGGAATATAATTATAATTCCCAGGAATATAACTTAAGGCCCAGGAATTGAGACTAAAGTTCCTGGGAACCTTACTCAGAGTCCCAGGAACTTCAAATTAACGGGTAACGAGTGAGGAGTGCATGCGTACATGCAGTAAGCATAACCTTAATGTTTCTTCATATCAAATTTATTTCCCGCAAATTTCCCTTTGCTAGATTTTGCGCAAAATTAGAGTATCAGTCTAAGCTATACCAACTTTATCGAACGCTGTCTTGAAAACAAAACAAAACAAAACAAACAAAACAAAAAAACAAAACAAAAAAAAAACAAAAAACAAAAACAAAGAACAAAAAACAAAAAACCAAAAACAAAAAAAAAAAAAAAACCAAAAAACCAAAAAACCAAAAAAAAACCAAAAACAAAAAACAAAAAACCAAAAAACCAAAAAAAAACAAACCAAAAAACCCCAAAAAACCCACCCCCCCCAAAAAAAACAAAAAACAAAAAAAAAAAAAAACACACACAAAAAAAAAAAAAAAAAAAAAAAAAAAAAAACAACTTCAAATAGAGACCTGTATTTAGTGCCTGGCTTATCATCAGTACCCTCCCCCTTCCCCTGGCCACACTCATGGATTCTTTTGGAGTTCTGAAAACTATACAGAGGAACCTTTGGGACGCCTTGTCTGCAGCCATCCTACGACAGCCATGCATGACCAAAGTGGAAACTGAAAATTTATATGAAAATGAAACAAAGATCCCGCTTTTCTATCCTGGATTGTAGGCCTAGGTCTATGTTCCCTCCCGTCTCTCGCCCTCCCCCCCCCCCCCCTTTACCTCAAACTCTCGTCAAAATGCAGCCTCAAAAAAGGGTAAGTGGGTCCTAAACTCCAGGATCGAAGGAAAGATGTCTCATATAATATTTATGTAGGTCTAGATCGAAGCCTATATGGCCGAGCTGTGTTTTTTCCCAGGTGGTAACAAAGGTGGGTGGCCATGCATAGTGATTCAACATTTGTTAAACATTGGTAACAAGGCCTATAGGCCTACATACACCTTTTGACGTATACACGATGTACCAGTTCTCTATAAGCTGACCGGCGCGGTTTGTGAAATGCAACACAATACGTCACTGACCACAGATAGGAAAATAATTATTTTAAATCAGAAACTTGATACTTCCATGGTAAAACTGGAAGAAAATGTCTTTTCTTGACGAATGTAGGTAGTCTGCGCAAGCCATGTCACTTTAACCCTACCGACGATCTTGTAAAAACCGTGTACTTAGGCCTATTCTCGTTATAGCAACTGAAAACTCCTGATTGATATTGATCAAGTTCGGAGCGGGTCAGTGGGGCAAACTGTTTTGTATAAGTATTAAAAACATGAAATCAGTTTATGAAAAATCTAAAAACCTAGGGTATCTGCGATTATTAGAATGTGTGCGTTTTCTGAAAAGTCTGCTTTTTGCTTAGCATGAAGAACCCAAATATGAGTTTACCCTCTCAACAGAGACGCAGGGAAGGGAGCTAGACATCGTTGCACCAAATTTCACAGTTCAGAGACCGGCAACTCATCACATATAAAGAAAGATTAGCAAGTGATAAAAACAGTGTTCTTGCCCACCCTATCAACAATAGGCCTGATTTGTATTTTGTTAAAAACATTATGGTCGAATAAAGGATTTCTGAGTCTGAATAGGAACATGTCGAGTATAGGTACATCATATATATACCCTTAGTACATCTATTAATTTATTACTTTCATAATAATATGCTGAACCCTATACTACTACTACTACTACTACTACTACTACTACTACTACTACTACTACTACTACTAATTTGTGTGATTCCTGTCTGTACCGCTATTATGTGGATTTGTTTTATCCGTCAATCATTTCATCTCATATGCTTACTTATGTCAACAGCTTGGCTAAACTAGCCTATAGAATGCCTGCCTACCACTTTTCTTATTTACTCCGCTGCTGTCAGTTCCAATGTTTACTCAAATTCTTTGGAAATTCATTCTGATTAAAAGTCCACTGGGTCTTCAGATAAAAAAATAACCTGATTGAGGAAACACTATCAGGTAGGCCTATTCGTGATCCATAAATCACGGAAAGGGCTGGCTGCATCGTTGATGCAGACAGCCATGCGCCTTTACTTTTGGCCAATCAGAACACACGTAGCAGCGTCGCCACGGCTACAGTCACGAGAGCCGACATGTTGCCGTCCACTGATCAAATCCATGAACCATGCAAGATGAGCAAGGCAGAGAAAATTGCAAGAGTTAGGCCAAGGAGGGCAGAGTCTGCCGCTGATAACGATCTCAGTAATAACTCGACCCATCAAGTAAGATCAAAGCAAAAACACCAATTAATTGGATTATGACACTTTTTATTCCAAACAAAGTTGTTTGAAACCCAGAGACTGCCTTCCTCTCGAGTCTCTGCCCTCCATGGTTAGACCAAGGAGGCTATATTTTTTTAGCCTCATTGGTTAGACACGGGAATTACATTTAAACCATTCCAAATCACGAAATGCCCCTGTAGGAAAAAGTGAGAGGTCATTTGGAAACAAGTGGCCTAGATTAGATGAGCAAAATAATGGTGAAATTATGACATTGCCCCAGGTTCTTTCCCGGGTACTTGAAAAGGGGTGAAGGCGGGAGGTAAGGGGCTGCCCGTACTAGCGTACTGGGCATTTTTATTTGCGTTGCGCACAAACTGGAATCCCTTTTGATTTCTGTACTTCATAGCAACCATTACGTGTACATTTTCTCATTTTCTGTACCTTGTACTAGGGCAAAATGATTATTTGTACCAGCGTCCAGACACCCCCCTCCCCCCACCCCCGATGAAAACGTGTAGTGATATTTCCAATTTAACCAACTTTGCAACTCACTGCTGACTGCTTTTTTTTCGGGGTTTTTGTCTTTTTTTTCTGTTTTTTTTTTTTGTTTTGTTTTGTTTTTGTTTTTTGTTTTTGTTTTGGTTTTTGTTTTTGGTTTTTAATCGTCTTTGCCAGGTCAATTGGCCAAACACAATCAATCAGCTGAGCAGGAGGTCAGTCACCATGGCAAGTTTAGTGGTTTTCAGAATAATAGTGTTTGAGAGAAACTCCTGACAAATATGGAGAGAGAGAGAGAGAGAGAGAGAGAGAGAGAGAGAGAGAGAGAGAGAGAGAGAGAGAGAGAGAGAGAGAGAGAGAGAGAGTTTAGGTATGGCTAACATGAAGGGGGGGGGGGGGTATGTCCGAATTGGACAGAATGGCAAACATAAGTATGGGCTCTTAAGATTTGTCTAGGACATTAACAACATATTTATCACGTGTGTATTAATCAACGTACCCGATGACATTCGTATGGCAAGTTCATTCAATCCATAATCTTGGGCTCTCGTCGTTTCCTAAAATCTTTTCAAGTCTGTCGTATCCTTATGTTTTTGAGAACAGAAGCAGGATGGTTAAATAACACTCGTAGTAGTTTTGGTTTGTTGAAGCTACATTTTCTTGCCAAATTACGGCAGCTCCTCGGCAGTAATTGCCCAGCGGTGGCAGTAATCAACTGCGTTGCTTGTAACACTGATGATTATAAACCGACTTCGCATGCGCGGCAGCTAATTAAAAGCTCACAATCAAGATATCAAATTGTTTGCCCTCTCACGTGATACGACAGCAAGATCAAGTCAGCTTGCACACAAATGTCAAATGGGTGTACATGTGGTATTTAGTGTAGTGTTTCCTGTAATAAGCTTTATTGATTTATCGTTCTTGTGAAGCAGGTGTTCGTATTTAGGCTTTTGGTAGAAGCGATGCACGTTTACTCTAAACATTTGCATGAATGGGAAAGCGTGCTATTTATCCATTTGTGTTTGGTGCGGAGAAGTGCGTGTTCTTGTAATGCCTGATAAAATTCGTGTCCAGCGACATTTGTATAATTTATTTTTTACAGAATGACGCGGATGTGTATGTATGTATGTATATTTATACTTTACAGAATAATTCGGATGTGTGTGTATGTATGTATATATATGTGTATGTATGTATGTATGTATGTGGTCATTTAAACTGTAAAATGGTTCAAAATAAACACATCAAAAACAAAATGTAATGGTATATCTAATTTTATCACACGCAATATCAAATTTACATTTAAATATATTATACTTATACATAATAGTTTACTGCTGTCTTTAAAGTACTACTTGTGTAAGGACAGTAACGCTCAGATTCGCAAGAATATAAGTGAGGATATCATTGCACACCCACCAACCTCAGTCAGCAATTTGGAGGCTAGCACTATGAAACCACCGACCTCAGGCAGCAGTTTGAAAGCTAGCAGTATGACACGACCGACCTCAGTCAGCAGTTTTGAGGCTCACACTATGAAGCCGCTGACCTCAAGAAGCCATACAGGATTAGTCATAGTGAAGGCGTGACGTCAGGTCTCGAAAATTGTATAAAGGAAGCTACCTCAGGATTAGAGCATCAGTTGTAAAGGAAACACACTGTTAAGACAAGAAAGAGACTGCAATCCAGTTGAGAGAACTATTTAAGATGAGCCCTCATTTCATATAAGTATGACCTACTACCTTCTTTCAAACCAGTTCATACTGACCAGAATTATAACACAGATTTGTGACTACTCGCCTGAGTCAGCAGTTTTGAATGCTAGCACTCAGTATATTCTGCTATGAGAAAAGGCCGAATGAAAAGATGACATGCGAGAAAATGTTTAATGTGTGCGTTCGTTTTTTCCCTTTTTCGTCCAAAATGGTTCACTCATCCGGGCTCCTATAAGTTATGACTCATGCTCTTCTCCAGAAGAAAGTCTACTTTATACAATCTCCGTGATGCAATGTTATGATTCTGCTTAATGTGGCTCATGCTTCATGTTTCTTCAAAATTGCTGACTCTTCACATGGATTTGGAGTCCCATTAAACACTGTAGACTCAGCACACATGTTTACAGTGCGGACCTCCAAGCGACATTGCTGACTCCGGCTGGTGGCCTTATAATGCAAAACTCCAAACTGTCAATTAAAATTAAATGAATGAATGAATGAATGAATCAGTTTTAGGACCGCAGCATTGATATCCCGGCAGCCCTGGATGTTGCAATGAGTTGGTGATAGGATGGAGCATCAAGATCCATGTAAGTTAAAACATAAGAGAACAGATGATCAGGAATAGAAAAAACATGAATATATCAACAAAATGTAACCTACACAAAAGCCCCCCCCCCCAAAGGGGCAGATTCTAAAAAAAAGTTAAAATAAGTGTAAGAACTGACGCGGGCGCTAACAGCTCAAAATATAGTTAATACATGGGTAGCATTAAGATTTAAATAACTTCCAGGTGGGTCCACTCCTGATTTCATGCAAACAGGCGTTCCAACTCATGACGCCCCTGGTAGGAAATCCAGCCCTTGCCAACATTGTTAAAGTGGGGTACAGAGAGAGAGAGAGAGAGGAGAGAGAGAGAGAGAGAGAGAGATGAGAGAGAGGAGAGAGAGAGAGAGAGAGAGAGAGAGAGAGAGAGAGAGAGAGAGAGAGAGAGAGAGAGAGAGAGAGAGAGAGAGAGAGAGAGAGAGAGAGAGAGAGAGAGAGAGAGAGAGAGAGAGAGAGAGAGCATTAATGGAAGTGGATCTTGTGGTGCGATTTCTTACTTAAGAACTATATAGCAGTTTGTAAGAAATGTAAGTGGGTAGGATGTTGTCACAGGTTTGTGCATGATAACATATGTATGGAAGTCTCTTATTTGCTGGAAGGTAAGGATTTTGGTTACGTTTTGTAGATCAGAGGTATAAGTTCATCCGTCATTTTTGGTAATGATTCATGAGGCAAGTTTCTAGTTTGGCG
>OZ026627.1:4278559-4299463 GCA_964020975.1 Hermodice carunculata
ATTCTAAAAAAAGTTAAAATAAGTGGTAAGAACTGACGCAGGCGCTAACAGCTCAAAATATAGTTAATACATGGGTAGCATTAAGATTTAAATAACTTCCAGGTGGGTCCACTCCTGATTCATGCAAACAGGCGTTCCAACTCATGACGCCCTGGTAGGAAATCCAGCCCTTGCCAACATTGTTAAAGTGGGGTACAGAGAGAGAGAGAGAGAGAGAGAGAGAGAGAGAGAGAGAGAGAGAGAGGAGAGAGAGAGAGAGAGAGAGAGAGAGAAGAGAGAGAGAGAGAGAGAGAGGAGAAGAGAGAGAGAGAGAGAGAGAGAGAGAGAGAGAGAGAGAGAGAGAGAGAGAGAGAGAGAGAAGAGAGAGAGAGAGAGAGAGAGAGAGAGAGAGAGAGAGAGAGAGAGCATTAATGGAAGTGGATCTTGTGGTGCGATTACTTACTTAAGAACTATATAGCAGTTTGTAAGAAATGTAAGTGGGTAGGATGTTGTTGTCACAGGTTTGTGCATGATAACATATGTATGGAAGTCTCTTATTTGCTGGAAGGTAAGGATTTTGGTTACGTTTTGTAGATCAGAGGTATAAGTTCATCCGTCATTTTTGGTAATGATTCATGAGGCAAGTTTCTAGTTTGGCGTAAGTTAGTATGAGCATGGGTCTCATACAACATTGCAAGACATCAAACTGGCCTTGGCATATAATATCTTTGTGTTTCCCAGCACTGACAACCTGAAGGGAGTTTACTTTGTTACAACAAATATAGCCCATGTGTGTCGAAAAGGACAAGTGAGAGCCAAGTAAAATGCCAAGGTACTTAACAGTTGACGCCTGTTCAATGGGATTTTCACCGACGTGAATATCTAGCACAGGTGTGCTTTTGAGCCCTTAGGAAAGTGCCGCAACCATGACCTCTGTTTTCTTGGTGGCAAAGTTAACTTGTTAGCCTTGATTCAGTCCGCGACATTTGTCAATATCAAGGATATTTTTTAATGTGAAGTTCATGTGTGTCTGCTAAGTAGAGTGTTGTATTATCAGCATATAGAAAAATGTCACCGCAGATAATATTGTTTGAAAGATGATTAATATACATGATATGCAACAGAGGACCAAAGGGAGAAACCCAGGAACACCACAAGTGACATTTTTGAGGTTCAGATTGTGAAGCATTAATGAAAGTCTTCTGCTCTCTATTTTGCAGGTATGAAGGAACCCATTCCAGTGCAATGCCCTCGACACATTCTCTCTCTCTCTCTCTCTCTCTCTCTCTCTCTCTCTCTCTCTCTCTCTCTCTCTCTGCTGTGTGTATCTCCTTTTGCCAATGAGTAACTGGTAATTCAGAGTGTCACAAGCCTTTTAAAGTCAGGAAATATAATTTCACAACACCTTCCACCATTACGCAGTGTTGGTGGTATATTGTTTTCGAATACCTGACAGATCAAATGACAACAAAGTTTGCTCAGCCAGAAAAAAAAGTAAGATCACGAATTGCTCTCCAAAATCTTCAAAGTATATAACTGTTAAAACAGGCACCAGTCTATAATTATTGACAATATCCTTTAACGCCATCCTTGTTAATTGGTGTAATTCGAACCGTCTCTTACTCTTCCGGGACACAACCCGCAGAGGGTAAGATTGAAGATATGTGCAGGATGGGTATTGAATGTAACCCGGGAGGTGTATGTCTCATACATCTGCCTGATGTAACTACACCCGTCGTTAAGAGACGTTACAAAGTGTGTCAAATCCTGTGGCCTTGTCGTTTGAAAACTTGGAAAAATTAAGTGATAAACTCAGAGAGGGGCAGAATAAGTGGAAGATGGAATAAGTCCTCTTTGATATGGTTTAGGACGAGTACAAGGGAATCGTTTGGCTAAAGAGTGGCCTTTGCCAGCGAAAAGGTTCTGAGCGATCCAACCGACTCAAACAACTAATGATTGACTCAACCAAGGTAACGCTAAATTCATCCTCAGTTATGAGCCATATTTACACATATCGAGCTGACATGAGTATGAGTTTGATAGTGATCCAATATCTTTAAGCGATCACCCACGAACAATTCTTGATGGCAGTATAGTCCTGTATTTCCGTGATTCATCAGTGACTTCCCTACCAAGCTAAGACTGAGTCAATAGCTTTCCTTGACGCGGGTTGGATGCGCCCAATCTGCAACAAGAAACACTTATGACGTGACGTGTGCCATAGGGATAGGTCTTATGTACAATCCTAAGCAAAATGTTCTTTACCAACATGGAGTTTTAAGTAAAACACTAAAGCAGACGACAATTTACATCTGAACGCTTTTGGGCTAATTGAGCGGGGAAGGGCTAACCCAATTTGGTTTACTAAAACATGATTACTGCATACATATTTTATCGTTATCAATGGCCTGAATAAGGTCCTTCGCTATTTTCATCGGGAGTCTGATTGGCATTGTCAATAATTGCACCACCGTGTCATTTCAGATGATCAGCAGATTCCCCTCCGCTCAATGGAGAATGAATATGCCTCACGGATCGAATTTGTGTGTTGTCCTGTGGTGAATGATCTCACCGTTCGCCTGGGTGATTTGATGAAGCTCTGAGGACAGAATATATCAAAACTGAATTAGCCGGCAAATAACATTTGTGTGACATTGCCAAGTTCACTGGTTGTCTCCATCATCATGCACGAAAGGGAAAGGGCGCTAGTTTCGCTTTCTACTCTGATTGCACTGTTTTACTTGAAACCGTAAAGGGTTCCCTTACGGACTGCCGGTTATCATTAGTTGATCACATGATAATTTGTGATGAAAAGTGTTTCAGATAATACCACAAGTCATGTCGCTGTTGTCGGTAAAGCTCTGTTACGCTCCTGGTCAATATAAAGATGCCACTGCCCCTGTGTTCAACACTATGATACATTGAGTCACACCATATCTTGTATTAATACACCGTAATGGTTGCTATCGATATGTTGAATAATTCCGTGTTTTTTCTTTATAAAGGCATACACTTAATGCAATTGCATGGTGTATCTATAACAAATCCAATCCTGATTGGCACAATTGAGATACGTTAAAAATCGCCTAGCCTATTTCAGTCTTTGTACATGCCTGAAATAACTGAGAAACCTGTTTATTTATCGTGCACATACCGAAATATTAAGGAAAATGTTGCCACTATTGTGATTTTACGATATTTTGGAATTTCTAAATACAAATTTTAGATCCTATGGTGCCATGGCAAATATGAATGTTGAAGGAAAAATGTCCATAAAAAGTGACTTCGATTGAAAAGCTGACATCAAATTAGAGAACCCCAAAAACACTTTCGTATCCCCCCCTCCGCTGCAAACGACATTGGAGCACGTGTGCTGTTTATTGCTTGTTCTACTGTCCATTCGTCTGTCTTCCCGTACCAGAATCCTTGCGATCTGTATATTGCCTGATTCAAAGGCCACATCAAATTGAAATTAGCCCAATTGTGCATCGGTAATACTTCTAGACCTTACTACATTTTGGTGAATATCCAGTCTCTCGGCGATCAGGTTGTACTTTACTCATTCATAACCGGTCATATATATATATATATATATAATATATATATATATATATATATATATTATATATATATATATATATATATATATATATACATATATATATATACATATACATATATATATACATATATATATATACATATATATATATATATATATATATATATATATATATATATATATATATATACATACACACACATATATATGTATATATACATATATATTGGAACAAAAAATGAAATTCATAGCAAATTCTGTCAAAATAAACCACATTACAACCGTACAAAGAATCAAGTAAGCAAAATAACACTGTTAAATCAAGGATTACAGTAAAAGGATTTTAAGATTGCTTTTCATAACGGTGATAGCACAGAATAATCTTTTATTGAAATTGCTTCAATTGAAGATGGTTTCACACAGGCGCGCTTACAACATCGATAAACGATAATGATTGACACATTTTGTTCAGGTGAAATCGTAAACCTTTTACAGGAACTGAACCGCAGGTTATGCTCATACATGCATTCAGGAGCGCCCATACAATGAAATATATTTTAAGTTTG
Source organism: Hermodice carunculata (assembly GCA_964020975.1). Classification (NCBI taxonomy): domain Eukaryota; kingdom Metazoa; phylum Annelida; class Polychaeta; order Eunicida; family Amphinomidae; genus Hermodice; species Hermodice carunculata. The sequence goes on from OZ026627.1 coordinate 4,282,667, forward strand.
TTTCATGTGGTTGGATCTTTCAGGCCATTTGGCTGTATTTTGAATGCATGGTAATAAGGTGGCACAAGAAGCCAACTTCATCTAGTATTTGGTCAATTCCTTGTCTGAGCTCCATATGTCCCTGGTCAATGCTTTGACGTTGCCTGCCAACTTACGTTTATTTCTACGTTTCCTACTTTCTTAGTTGCATGTTAATGTACATTTCTTTTCGTGTTACCTGCCAGCATATGCTTCTTTTACGTTGCCTGTCCAGTTATGTTTCTTTTATGTTGCCTGCCGACTTATACCTCTTTTTTCAGTTGCCTGTTCACCAGTGTTTCGTTTCGTGTTGCTTGTCAACTTATGTTTCTTTTTGCGTTGCCTGTCAACTGATACTTCCTTTTGCGTTGCCTATCAATATATTTGTTACGTTGTATATCAACGTTTGTTTCTTTTTACAACGCTGCCTGTCAATATATGCTTCTTTTTACGTTGTTGGTCGAATTACACTTCTTGTTACGTTGTTTGCCAAATTATGCTTTATTTCCTCTCACGGTAGGGAAAGCCTGACATGTTAGACAATTAAAAGACCAAATCTTAACTAATCTTGGATAATTTTGTAAAATGTACAAACATTTCTCATATAATCAGAGCAAAATGTACTCACCGCAACACTCAGTCGATATTTCTTTTATAACCGGAAAGCATAAGCCTTGGTAAAACTTGCCAGAGTTTCAATTTGTTTTTTGATATACCATGGGCCTTGGAGTGAGGGGAGCCTGAAGTTAACCCGCTTAAATATTGATTCCACCGGCTTATCATATAACGCATGCGCGATGGTATAAGTCAATAGGCGTGATACCCCTCGGTCAGTGGTATCGTCTGCTACTTCTTGTTCCTGGGCATATGCCAGTTGACCTTAAATATTACAACATCGATTGTCCAGAGACTAACAGCGGAAGAAATGAGCTCCAGGTGATTCTTTGGATTGTGATTTCGGTATCAACATCTAAATAAGAAATTTTTATTTTACAATGGACAGAATTTCCTCGGCACCCATCGGAATGCACCGTAATGTCCAATAAGACCATGTATGTCCCACCAGAGATTATTTAAAAAAAACTTATATGGGGTGTGTGTTAAATTTGATGTTATGAATGGTCAAATGATTGGCCAGATGATGGTTTTTCTAGCTCCCCTTTGGGTTCCTGTCCCGTTTGCACTCCACTTCAATGAGCGGCCTATGGACATGGTGTCATTCAGGTACCAGTCAAATGGGCAGGGTGATTGAATCCCTGTTTTTAATGAATTTTTTTTAATTTGGGTACCTATGAGATGATGCATGTATTTCTGTTGATTACTGTGTAAGTCTATTGGGATTGCAATGTTAATCTTCATTTTTCTCAAACCCACTGGAAAGATTCACCAAAATTTGGTGGGGATGTACCTTGGATGAGTGTCTACCACGTTGTTCAAATGGTCTTGCTTTACTAAGTTTTGAATTTTTAATGGATTCTCTTGTACAGTTTTTGACAAAATCGTAAAAAAATTTCTCCTTAAGTCCTTGGGGGGAATTGTTTGGAATTGCAGACGGATACTGATAGGAACCCCTACACATTAATTTGTTCAACACGTGTTCCTGCATTTTTTCATATGTTTAAAAAACGTTTTCTTGTGGCAAGGCCAAACAGAGATCTCAATCAGGTGACAATACTTCGAGTACCTGATTTGTAACGATTTTTCTGTCCGAGTACTTACAGCTCAGTGCATGTTTTCCTATTGATTGCTATGTAAGTCAAATGGTGTTGTGATGGTCGGTCACATTTTTGACTTCTGCAAAACCATTGGCTGGATTCACGTCATACTTGGTGGAATATACTTTTGATTGGTCACTACCAAGTGTGTCCAACTGTCCAAAATGGTCACACTGCAGTGATTTTGGGGTTTATCTTAAAAAGTCAAGTTCTACGATACTGCTACGTCAATACTTTAAAATTGCTTACGGACACTTCGGGGCAGGAGGACGAGAATTGCACAGTACATGGGTCACCATGATCTCGCGAGGTTACAGGGCCATTTCGGTGAATTTTACTCAGCAGCTGACAATTTGAGAACTACTTTAGCTCTGATGCTTTATATGGTAGTGGTCTTCTGCTAGGGACACACTTAGACAGTATATGTGTGACCTTGACCTCATTCCCGAGGTTACAGGGCCACTTGTACGAAACATTGACAACTTAAGAACAAGTGACTCAGAAACATGTTGGTGTTCTTCCATGAAAGTCAGATAGTGCCTGGTGAACTTGACCGTATCCCAAGGTCACAGGGTCACTAATTTTACCAGTTTCTAGGTCAACTGAAGCACGGGCTGTTGACTGTGCTGTCTTGTTCGAACTGGGGGCCTCTTTGATGCTTTGGCACATCTTGTACGTAATGAAAATATTACCACAGTGGTAAGTCAGATTCTGGTCATTACGCTTCTGATTAGTTTTGTTGTTTATCAGTGACACGAGGGTCCCGTTGGAGATTAAATATTGTGCATAAGTTACGCAGTTCCATGTATCAAAGGTATTTCACTAGCGCGTACAATATCGTCAAAGTTGCAGTTTTACTTTTGTATTAATGTTAAATCAGTTCAAATGTTCCTGTATCTCGATCAGGAGGCCTATTTTAAAAGAGCCTAAGACACATAATACAACCAAAATTGAATTTCAAAGACCAGATTTAATTTAGTTTCTTTTAAAAAGTGACAAAATTGACCAACGAAAATGTGGATATATTGACCACTTTTTTACACCTGACAGAGTGAAAAAATTTCATATAGGCCTAAAGGACTAAACTTTGACAACTCTGCATATTCACAACAATGCTGACACATAGTTACCAATCAGATATGCATAGGACTATAAGGCCCCATATCTAAGATTGCGATTATTTGCAAATCCAGCTGTGAGACTGCAGTAAAATCAAATAGTAAAATTTGGTGAGCAGCATTTTACACGTAGATAAATCACAAAAGCAGGGGAGATTATTTTGTATGAGCCCCAGTGAAACTTCTTTAAAGAATCGAAATGCAAAACACCACCTCCATGCTAGCATATGCAGGTATAGTTCTCACATATCCTATCAAACAGTTGAAAAAGAAGCCATTTTCATAATAACGGACAATTTTTGTTGGGATGCGCCACCAGCCAATAGCTACCGTAGTCGTTAATGTAATAGTGTTTCCAATTTGTTTCAAACTTGAAAAACTGAAGCAATGACTCGTTTTCCACTAAGCATTTGCACTAACTGTACATTACTGCAATATTAAGGAAAATATCAATTCATTTCAAGGAACTGTATATCTGAGAAAAAAAAGTGCATTCTATGGATTCATTTCTGCTAAACATCAATAAAATATATATTTAGTTGCCTGCAAACCCTGCCTTTTCACTGAAAGATCAAAGAAACATCCCTGCCCTCAATTATTATCTAAAGTTTGCACACATAGCTAAAATTTTGTGAGTATTTATGTGAAAATGGTTAACGTTTCCTATTTTGAGCAGTGTTGTTAAATTTGTCTACAAATATATGACTTGTCGCTACTGTCTCATTAATGGATGTGGGTGGGAGGAGTATGTTTCACCAAGCAGGCTACAAATGTGAACAATTGTGGCAGTATTTAACTGATACAAATTGAACAACTTCACAAACTGAAACAGTATAATTCAATATGTAGACATTATTGTTGCATTAAAGTAAATTTAAGGCCAACAAGTCACATATCAGGTAGCAGTATTCTATAAATTTATTTTTGATATCAAAATTATGGAATGGGCAACCAGTGAATTCTGCAGCTATGGTCTATAACCTCCTGTCAATGTAGTCCATCAAGTGTGGAAGTATTTAAGACCTGTATCTGAAAGAAGTCAGAAGCAAAAAGGTCTACATTTCCTGGAAAAGAAATTGTAAAAATTGGCGAGATAGGGCAGCAATTTTGAAATTTGTTTTGACTGTATAGGTTATATTTGCAAGTTATTAGAAAATATAGATTCAATTTAATCCACTTTAATTCAAAGATGGATGGATGGAGAGCAACTCCATGTTTGATATGCTGCAGTGTTGCTTGACTGATTTGGGATCAGATCCAGGTCAGCTAGACTAGACCTCTAGATATGAGATCCGAACGACTTTGTCATACGTTGCAAAGGCTAAAGATGCAAGGTCTAATTTCAGCTGGCCCAGGGGCGTGTTGCCTGTTGGATTATTCATTGTCGTGCACAGTTAATCAACAGCAAAGAACAACGTCATCAAAACCGCGGTAAAAATGCACCCAGTTTATTAGCTTTTGATGTGTTGTACACGGCTATTTTATGCAATAAATATTGACAATTGGGATGACTGACTTATATCTGTTTATCTGTTATATACACGACCCTCATTGAGGCCTCCAGAAGGCCGGATGTTTTGTTTCTAGCTATCATATGCCTAGCCCACATGACGGCCTCCAGACCACCAACTGACTCACCACAGAGCTTGCGCAAAAATTTTAAACATGAAAACATCCGATTCTACAACCGATACGGTTGGGAAATGACACTAAACAGGGAAAAGTGATGAAATCAGCATAGTGTTTTTCAATAAACACAAAACCTGGTACTTTATTTATGTTTTGATGTACACTTATGGAGAGCTAATGGTTCTTTCTGCTGTACGGAAAATACTGGTAATGTTGTGGACATAATGGCTTGTGTGCGCATATAGTCAGTTGGGACGCTTGTTTCCCCAATGTATATAATATTTGTCCGGTAAAGGTTTATCGACAAATACTTACAGTGATAAGATAATGTGCGGATGTAGAGCTTCAACTGATAAGAGTACATTTGTAATAAACGAAAAAGAAAGAGCAGTATGGCTACTGGTAGCATTTTGTGAGAGAAGACCATCATTTACAGGGAGAATTCATGGTTCAAGTATAGCATATTCGAATAACGACTGTTAATTCACACAAATGCATTTAAGATCAGATGATGCCTGGGATATATCGGCTGCGTATATATATATATATATATATATATATATATATATATATATATATATATATATATATATATATATATATATATATATATATATATATATTATATATATATATATATATATATACACACGTCTTGATATATAATTACAGCAATAACTCGGAAAGGGAATGTTGGGCGATAACGAGGAATATTCAAAAGGTTTAAAAATCACTTGCTACAAAAGAGCACTTTTATAATATTTAGGCCATTCTCTTATAAGTAAATGACATAAACGTATAGCTTGGGAGCAAATACCCTAAAAGTCGAAATCTTGTGTAGCGCATATAAACCCATCAGGACAAAAGGCAAAGTGAAAGGAAATAAGTTAGCCCTAGTTCAAGGTAGGCAAAAGTAAAAATAAAAAGTTCGACAGAGCTCGCGAATTCTCGCCGAATTTTATTCGCACCAAAAGGGTTAATAGGAAATGCAATATGGGGACTGCAGCCAAAGCACATCGACCCACACAAGGTCCGTCTGTGCACGCCAAATGTCATTTCCATACTGTCTTTCTGGCTTCGTGGCATGCACTGCCGCAAGAAGTGTCCACCTGGTACGTTGACCTTTACGGTTCAAATCACATTTCGGAAATAGGGCGTCTCGAAAATATTATTTTTCCCACCGAAATTTTCAGCTTTGCTGTAGTGTTGACAAGTCTGTTGTAGTTTTTTTTGCATGCAAGAAAGGATCATTATCATGTGATTTTCAAACCTGCTTTTACCTTTTTGTTTTGCCCTGTCCATTTGCCAAGGTGAGGTGCAAATAGGGCTCAACCATGCTGTTGTGTCAATATAGAGCTCAGTCTTGCCTATATGCTTGGTTGTTGTGTCAATAGGATTGAACCATGCTTAGTTCGCTAAGCTGTTGTGCCATTAGAATGTGACCGTACTTGCTTTGTGCAGATGTAGAGCACTAGTGTTTAGCCACAACATCTAGCCGGCCCGCTGTGGCACCAATGGAGGTTTGGCACCTTTGCATATTTGTCCACTTGTTGGTTATATGGTCAGTCCCATACGTCCATCAAAGCAAATTTAGTATCAAAAGATGAAGTAGGTTTTGCTGCTTTTTTGGAGCTTATTTATTGCAAAAAGACAATGCATAGTTAGGCTTTTGGAGAAAGAAAATAAAAAAGGGAAACGGTATTCAAATTATTGGTTTCTACTGAAAGACTCAAGAAAAAATCATCAAGTCTCTAGGTGGATTCTGCTACCTTTTCGCGTCACAGACAAAGTAAAAGATTTGCTTTATGATTCCTGCTTGAGGTATAAGTTATGTAAAACCGTGTCATTGAGAAAGCATGTACTAGTATAGACTGTCAGATTGATATTAAAATTACAATGGGTCATCGGCAACAAATTTTCTCATGGTCCGTTGTCAAGTGAGTATGTTGTAAGGGAATTTGTCGTAGCCCTGAAGTATTCTAAACTTATATTAGCAAAATGAAAGTAGTGTTCTGTTGCTGTTTTCCTACAGTGGACCATGATTGAAAATAACAGTCTGATTTTAATCTCTATATCTGTGAACACCATTTTGGACATACTGTACAACGAACTGTAGTAAAAAGCAACAGTATAGGTATACTGTCGAAACCTGCATGCATCACATTGTATCTGCTTTACAATGGAGCATAGTTAAAAGCAGTAGTCCGATTCCACTATGTATATGTACACGCACACCGTCAGGCATCTGCTCGACAAGAGATCATAGTTAAAAGTAAATGATTTGACACTACCTTGGAGCTGCGAGACGCTTTGATCAATGAGAGGTGTCATTTCGGGAATGTCATGCAGTAAATTAAATGTGTTGCGTGGGGGAACGAAGCTTTCCGGGCTCTAAAAGGCGAACGGTCTTACCGAAAATAGTTGTGTCACATCTATACATATATGTAACGCAAATGATTGATCAAAATCGTTCATACTAGCTATTTGTAAACCACACGTCATTTAATTTATTTTTACACCAATATCACCTGTTACTATTTTTAATGATACATTCAAAGTGCATTAACATCACAGTGTATATCTGCAGGAAATAGCCTTTCTGGGATCTGGCTGCCAAAGGCTCCACAACAAAACTGTCGACGAACTCTGCATATAAGTGGTCTGTTAAACATTAGATATATGCCTAAATGGTGGGTATCCGTATTGGCAACGTACTACGTGTATTGCTTTGGTATCGAAAATATTACCTGTGCCAGTCATTTACGTTTATATCAGGTTATTTTATATTGTCAAAACTTTATAACTCATATTTTTTCCAACTAATTTTTCATTGGTGTTTAATACAGCTGGTGGCATAGATGCATTTGCAAGTTGGTATTGTCAGTTCATGCACTGCTCTATCTATCTATCTATCTATCTATCTATCTATCTATCTATCTATCTATCTATCTATCTATCTATCTATCTATCTATCTATCTATCTATCTATCTATCTATCTATCTATCTATCTATCTATCTATCTATCTATCTATCTATCTATCTATCCATCCATCCATCCATCCATCCATCCATCCATCCATCCATCCATCCATCCATCCATCCATCCATCCATCCATCCATCCATCTATATGTCTGTCTGTCTGTCTAATTTAACATATTGATACGTAGTAACTAATTCAGTTGGCTACTGTTCTTACATGAGACAAGCGATGAATGTCATGAATACCTGACCAGTAGGAAACACTGCAGGAGAAATTATTGTGCCGCCTTGCTTTACTTCATATGATGTCATAGCATTTAATGCCATACTCATTAGCGTTTGTTTCTCTTTAGCTTTAGGAGGTGAAAAGACACAAACCTATGTGTCATGCACGGATGAGCTTCGAAGCATGCAAGGACAAACAGAATAGTCGAATGAACGGATGACCGTCGGCCCCTCGCAAGTTTTGCCCACTTATTCCAGGATAAGAATGGATTTTGTTTTATGTTAGCTGGAGTTATTATGGTTGCTGTATATTGAAAATCCCAAACCAAAGTACAGTTAATATGGCAGCTGGAGCATGACTTATCACTTAAAGCAAACATACTGAGCAGTGTCTGACCGGTATATAAACGTAAATCTTTAAGAAAAAGACCCAGAGCATTCATCAGTCGCTGAAAGCCCATAGAATGTCTGCGACTTGACCTGTGGCTATATAAATATGCATATAAATAATGCACTTAAAGGTAAGTCCTTCTGTAAGATTTTAAATTTCTAGTTCAAAGAGTCCATAAATGTTGATATGTAAAATATATTGTGAAGGGTCGCGGTGTCAATAATAAAAGTTTCGCATTTACACTCGCTTTTTTCCCTTAAAAATTAATAAAAGACTTTTTACAGTGTTGTGGGTTCTTATAACAAACCTTCCTTCTGATTAGCAAGTGGCGATGATGCTGTAAATACATCTTGTTATATCATGCTAACGTGTGACCCTTGGGTGCTCCTCACCACACGTGAAAAAAGAAAACAATTCACAAATTTCCTAAAAAGGCAGGGGCAGCTAAATGCCAAACAAAAAATGAAGCTTTATAAAAATCAGGAGCAGTGCAACTGGAAAAAATAAAACTGTGTAAAAATTAAGAGCAACACATTACCAAGTAAAACATTGACACGTCATACAAAAATCAGAAGCACTCCATGCTTAATGAATAAATAATAAAAATTAAAAAAAAAATCAGCAAAAGGCAGATCAAAATTAGGTTGTCTCAGGGTTCTGAGAAAAAATGGGTTAGCTTCAATCAGTCTTTCTGGAGATACAGTGCTAACATCGTCTCAATGGGCGTCGCTCAGATGGCCTTCAAATAAATACTTTGGTATATTGACAGTTAACAGCAAATGATCAGAGGATGCTGTTTCTAAGTAGGCGTCAGCCCAACATAAGATACATCACTGGGAAAATGTAGGAAGCAGCTGTCAATATGTTTTGTATGTCATAGTAAGGAATCTCGGACCTGGAGGCGGGCGTAAAAAAAGACGTGTGGGGCGACGATACCCTGCGGTGTACTATGTGTCGAAGGTGAAATATAAGTAAAAGATGTACATCTTCTAGCATGAACAAACAATAAAGGGACTTTGGATGGCACACAATCACACAGGGCCATATGAAACTATCTAACATTGGATGATCTAAGAATGGAATTAAAGTGCCTCGGCAAACCTTAGAGGCCAAATGTAAGAAAAATGCACCTGAGCTTCTTTTAAGAGTCAGTTTATATAATTCCTTATCACGGTAGCTCCGTTGGAATTATTCCGAAGACTTTTGTTCATGGTAACACCAATGCTGGTAGCCTTGCCAATTTCCTCGGCCTAATTGCAACCTTATGGGTATCTAAAGAAGACATTATGTAGTCAGGCTCACTGTTTTGTTATCACATTGGCTTCATTCAGCTGAGAAAATTTGACAAGGACGTGTCATGTGTTTATCATCTGTCTCGTGTGACCAATGCCTTACGGGCTGGCGTCTAATACCACCATTGTAATAAGCCTTGGCTGTCATACTCGCACGCGTGTTATTGTTCACAGAAGGAAACTACTCTTATTGTGCCGGTGACACAGACGCAGCAGTACATTTTTCTGGGAGCTCAGAGTCTGTCATAACATACCATTTACCCAGATACAAGTGCTTTACAGTCACTGTCTGAAAGGGCTTGTGCAGCAGAATAACAACGACGAACAATGGATGCTGTAATTAGAATGCTAGATTTCTTATTGTGTTTTCTCTGAAAACTAATGAAAAACTGGAAAAGAAGATTTCCTTCAAGAAATCAGTCTGTGTGCTCTCAAAGCTTTGTTGGATGCTTCTGCAGCACAAAACTAAGAAGGAATGACGGGCACAACTATCTCATTGAACTTGCTTAAATATCCTTAATTAGCATAAATTAAAATCATACAACTTTGTTTGTGGCCCATTTGATGCACCGAGATCATAAACCTATAAAATAAAGTTTGAATGGCACGTGTACCTTCATCAGTTTTGAAGATATTCAACATTTAAGCTTTCCAAGTGCCCCACATTCACATAAATTAAAAGTCTACAGCCCTTGATTGTACTCATTGGATGTTCCTATAGCAGAAACCTATGAATTGAAATTGAAATGGTACCTGTAACTTTAATTGGCTTTTGTAAAAATAAACATTTTAAATTTCAAATGACCCTACTTTGCATTATTTTCAACATACTGGCTTTTGCCAGGCAGATGCTTATTTCACTGCTATATCGATGATGGTCATTTATCCTTTCTCGGTCAAATGGTACCCGAGAAAAACTCCGGACAATATTGACCGTAAAGAATAAATACATAAATAAATAAAGGATGGAAAAACAACGTGTCTATGTTAGCACACAGACACAACTAGGATAACCACGGAACTGAGCACTGCGAGAAGACGCACGTGTGGTTCGCTACCACTGGAAATACTTGAATACCGTTAAACCAAGAACAACATAAAATCAACCATATCCTTGGGCTTATGATCCGTCGACCATCTTATTACGTAATTTACTGATTTCCGGCCAAGAGTTGTAGCATTTGTGTCCTTCATGGGCAAAATAAAAATTTTAGTCGCCCGTGATTTTCTTGATGAATATCATGGACAAATAAACTGAGCCGGATATATTTTACATTGAGGTGAAGATATGCAATGCAGTCAGGCCGTTAGTATGGTGTTCTGGATCTGTGCCTTGACGTAAACAATTATTGTGAATACACTTATTTTCACGTGTAAAATTGTTCGCTGTTTTCTCTTTTTTCTTTCTTTTCTTTTTTCCTTCATTTTTTTCATTTAGCCAAAGTTTCAATTTCACTTTTTAAAAGATGTTTCCTCTTAAACCTATGTGAAAATGCTATTTCATCATGTTTTTATTTTTACGGTGCTGTGCCAACAGCGAAATGAGCAAAAGCAAACATACAGCTAAACTAAGTGGAAAAACAGCACGTTTTCTTCAAGTCATGTAAAATAAGAGATTGACAAAGTGGACCATGCATAACCAAGATAAGCAGATGCATATATCGCACCTTTATCCTAAATGAAAGCTATTGTATCTTTCTAAAACATGATAATGAATGGCATTGACAATGAAATTATTAACTCTATGACCCTTTTCACGTGGCACGAGAGATCGCAGTCTTTTTACATGTATATGACTGCCAGTAGTTTTAAGATAACGAACTACACAGTAGCACCTAGCTTAGGCCAGTCATAATTAGAAGTGCAAAGAAAAGAAGCCTGTGCATAACTTTCACCATGGGGCATTCAGTGACTTTCGCAGAACGTTATCATGCTTGGTCTTGCTATACAATTAATGTACAAATTGGAAGAAAAATTACTTGTAGTATACTGAACCCCAATGAAAAGTATCCACATAAAAAAATTAACACATTAATTTTGTAAGTTACTAAGTACTGTGTGTGCATATATGCATGGTTTGGAGCCTACATCAGGGTCATTCAGGACAACTTTTTAACTTTTGCTGGGTTGTTACATAATGCATGTGACTTTTGTGCACCGAATATGGCTTCTGACCACCACTCCTATTGGATGGCTAAAATGACCTGATGTTTTCAGTGGCTTTAAAAAGGGATGTTCAGCCAAGAAAAAAGCCAGTGGTCTCAGGTGTGTTGAGGCGATCATGCCGCGTCTGAGCCAAGGTCAAAGACACCATGCTTTGGGGCTTGCAGAGGGTGGAGTCCCAATCACTCAAATCGCACAAAGAATGGGGTGTACTCGGCGCACCATCCAACGACTAATTGAACGGCAACAAGAAACTGGATCCGTAGATGATCGGCCTAGGCCTGGCCGAGAAAGACTGACAACACCTGGCCAAGACCGTCACATCCGGCTGATGCACCTGCGAGACCGTTTCCGTACAGCAGCCCAAACAGCCCGTGAGACTCAAGGGGTGAATCACCGTCCTGTCAGTAGTTCTACTGTGGAGAGGCGACTGAGGAGCAGTGGCCTAACAGCCAGAAGACCTTACAGGGGTAACCTGCTGACCCAACCCAGAAGAGAAAGACAACTGCAGTGGTGTAGAGCACACTCCAGGTGGACTCGCCAGCAGTGGAATACCGTCCTTTTTACTGACGAGTCCCGTTTTTGTGTCAGCAGAGCAGATGGCAGAGAACGTGTGTGGCGCCGGACTGGGGAGAGATATGCAGATGCCTGTGTCCGTCAGGCAGATCGATGGGGTGGACCATCTGTCATGGTGTGGGCAGGCATCAGCAACCGCTACCGGACACCCCTAGTGGTCATTCAAGGGATCCTCAATGCTAGGCGGTACATTGATGAGGTGCTGGAGCCGCACATGGTCCCATTTATGGAGCAGCATCAAGATCTGGCGATCTTTCAGCAGGACAATGCACGTGCACACTCTGCAAGATTAACAATGAACTTTCTCAATGAGAACAACATCAATGTCATGGAATGGCCAGCGTTCTCACCCGATCTGAGCCCTATTGAACATTTGTGGGATCAGTTAGGCCAAGGTATTCAACGGAGGACACCTAGGCCTACTACCCGAAACCAGCTGATCCAAGCTCTGCAGGAAGAATGGAATAATGTTCCCCAATACAGAATTCAAACCCTGGTCAGCAGTATGCGCCGCAGATGTATAGCATGTGTTGATGCTCGAGGTGGCCACATCCCATATTGAACAGAAAAATTTGTGTGACTTTCAATTAGGGCAGTTAATGACATTTTTTGCCTGTAAGTGACGTTAATGTCGGTAGAGCGTGACATTATTTTTACGCCAGAAAAGTGAATGCTTTGTTAAGTTCTAAGCACGTCTAGGTATGAAATGTTTCAAGTATAAACAATAAAATACTTCAAAATTGGCATGTGGATACTTTTCATTGGGGTTCAGTATAATTATTATTGTGCCGGATGAAGTTTACATTGACAACATGACATGGAAATTAACACTCATTCGGCATCGCTCCCTCTTTGAGTGTGCTCAGTTTTCGATGTTCCATCTATAGGGACCCTTTTATGGATACGACTTGGTACCCAACAAAGAAAACTGGGCAAGCACCCAGGGCGGAAAATGTGAGATCATTCGTGTCATGAGGAGAAAGCAGCTGGTACATTTTGAGCTAGGGACGGTCATAAGGAGAAAGCATCTGGTACATTTTGAGCTCAGGACGGTCATAAGGAGAAAGTAGATGGTATATTTTGAGCTAGGGATGGTCATAAGAAGAAAGCATCTGGTACATTTTGAGCTCGGGACGGTCATAAGGAGAAAGTAGCTGGTACATTTTGAGCTAGGGACGGTCATGAGGAGCAAGCAGCTGGTACATTTTCAGCTAGGGACGGTCATAAGGAGAAAGCATCTGGTACATTTTGAGCTCAGGACGGTCATAAGGAGAAAGTAGATGGTATATTTTGAGCTAGGGATGGTCATAAGAAGAAAGCATCTGGTACATTTTGAGCTCGGGACGGTCATAAGGAGAAAGTAGCTGGTACATTTTGAGCTAGGGACGGTCATGAGGAGCAAGCAGCTGGTACATTTTTAGCCAGGGATGGTCATAAGGAGAAAGCAGCTGGTGCATTTTTAGCCAGGGACGGCCATAAGGAAAAAGCAGCTGGTACATTTTGAGTTATGGACAGTCATGGTATGTATCCAAAATTCACACATCCTCAAAAGTAGACTACAAACACCTGTATGTATCTTATTTTCCTGATTCCTGATTTGGTTTGCAATGTATTTCTTATAACATAAATTTTGAGGTAATCTGAATGCAACCCTGAAACGAATAATTGATGTGTAGAGAGTAGGTTTTACGAAGAGATCACAGAGGAAGCCATCACTGCTCTACTGTATTGCTGTGTTGAGACATTTATATTTCTGCTTACAGTTGATGACGTTAATTCAAAGACTGGAACTTGACACCATTAAATTGAAACAAGACCATTATATCTTGTTTTCAAACATGCATATCGCATAATATGAACAATCATCAAAAGAAAAGAAAGGTTATATGTTTGTCTACCTTTCTTGTGAAATGTACAGTGGAGAATCTCCCCTACATAGAAATAAAATATCATTTCTTTATGGAGGATCGAAGTGGCTATAGGGTAATATTAATTACCACGTGTATTTGTGTAAACATAAATCGCGAGTTACAATGTATCCAGTAAAGATGTTGTTATCTGATAATAAGGCTTCTAGATTCTTCTACAGAAGGCAAAAAACATATGTGTTATAGAACTGACAATTCATCTAAATATGCATCTTGCTGAACAGTGAACACCACTAAGAAGCCTGACTTTTGCAACACAGAGCTCATCAAAGGTTAGAATGTCTAACCTACATTGTGATTTATGGGACTTCACAATGTTAATGAATCGAAGCACCCATACTATGGTGCAAACTACTTTGCTAAGTTTCCCCTATGCTCTACCTTAAAGTTCCTTGCCCTTAAACAGATTTCTCATCATTTTTGTTGTCATTATTAACAGGTAAATCATTTTACACCTCTGCATTGCCTGTCACCCACACAGAGCTGTCTAGCCCCCAATTTGAATAAGGGGAGATCCTTGGTATATTTCCTTCGAGTAAGCATGGTTTTCTTTACCGGGACAGTACAGAACCACTCCAAATAACTTATATAAAGCATTGGATTTCATTGACTCTATTGAATACAATGTTCTTCCACTTATTTTGGTCACAACGAATCTTGCCTCAAGTCACGGTAATATCTGCGCATTTCTTGAGACTCACATTTGCAGGTACTTTCATGACCTTTTTGTTAGTGAACGCAAAGCTAGGCCTCTGGCCATTCCAATCAGGGCAATGCAACTTTCTCATAGTTGCTACCATAGATTTGGATAACACAAAATAGGAGGCGCCCTTAATGTGATTATCAAATAGACACAGCTATGAAAGTTGAGCCTTGGTTGGGACGAGGCGATATTCAAGAAAATGTACGATCAATTTACCCACTGCATAAAATTGTGCGAGAGAGATTTAACAGTTATAATACTGGGGAATCCAGGGATGCTGCACTATTCTTCCTTGAGGAAACTCAGAAGGGGTAGAGTTACATTCTTTTGGAGATGGAGCTAAGTGAGTGTTATGTGGCCTCCTAGGAAAAGCGTTTGGCGAACAAACTAAATCAGGTGATGAATCCAATGGGGCACAAATTCTGGTAATGAGGCTGAGAACTTACTACTGGTTTGGTGTTTTAAAACCCAATAGATATCTTGATCTCTTCAAATAACAGCAGTCTATAAAGGCCCCTTTTTATTTTTTTAGTGTATAACTACTTTGCTTTATATTCTTGGTAAAGCATATCGATGACTGCCTCATTCGTTGATCCCCACATTGCAAGTGACATGCTGGCCTTGATAAAGGTAGTAGAATTTTACAATAATTAGGACTGTTTTACAATTTGACCTTTTGAACTTTATAGAACCACGAGTTAGATGCACATTATGCTTGGCTGACTTACAGATGACTTACAATGACATACTACATTTGTGGAATTCTAAATTATCACCCTAATAATTGACTTATTAGATGATTTGTGGGATTATATGCTTTCTTGAACATTTAAATGTCCTTTCAAAAATACTTCTGGAAACCAACTTGAAATGTGACTGCTATCCTTACAACTTTTGATAATTGTAATGCATTTTTGACTACGTTTTAATGATTTGAGGCCTAATGTCACTTGCTTCTGGCTGATGTTTAACATTTGAACCAATGTACTTACTATATTTGGAAATTCAAACACTTTTCTTTTTGAAATACTCTTAGTTTATCTCCTTTAAAACAACATCATGTCTTTAACTACATGCCTAAAACACATCGAATTATAGAATCATGTTGTTTAGATTCTTATTGATGGTCATTTTAGGCCTAGAGGGCTTTTCTGATGGATTGATGTTGGTGTTGGTGTCGCTTTGTGGACTTATATGGATGATGATCATTGTTGAGATGGTGGTTGCAAGTAGTACCTTTTTAAATACTGAATTTGATTGACATTTTCAACAAGTTAAGAACCTCCACTTACAAATTCTCTGATGTGCTGCAAATTTTGGTCCCTTTTCATATATTGTATGGTCCTGTATATGCATGAATGATGCAACTGTTCAAGCCAATTTACTGAAATGGGCCTATAATTTCAAACAAAACTTTTTGCATTCTGTCATGTGAAAACTAGATAAAGTTTTTTTCCCCCTATGGACCTTTGCACTTACGTTTTGGTCTCTTTTGGGTAAATACGAACTATAAATTTATATGTTTCAGCTTCACATACCAAGGAACATTGCCTTTGGTCGGAATTGACTTGGATTTGTTTCGTTAGGACTACGGTTTGGATATGGTTTGGACACTGTCTAATTGAGTATTATACCATCAACTTCAGCTAATATCATACAATCCTCTGCTTCAATATCAGCTCCAGAAATTAGGTCATCCACACATAGGTTCTTTTTCAACTCATCCAGTGCTCATGGGGGAGTGCACTTGACAAATAATGCCCAATGTTGCCTTTCGAAAATGGGCTACTTTTATTTTCACATGGGGTCATCACAAAGTTTATCATTTTGATTACACCCTCAGTCCCAAAGAAGTGGGTGTACATATGGGCCTTGTCTGCAAACTTTGATCTGTAGAAATGCTTTATTAATGTAATAATGTCTGCAGTCAATGGAACATTCCATCTTTCAAGCCTTGTCAATATTTCAGCCGAATAGGAAATCAGGTTGGGTTCTGCCTCTAGACAATCATTGAGAGACCTCTCATTGTATTCACGTGCTGAACCATCCAATCAGGGC
>OZ026627.1:4299663-4329663 GCA_964020975.1 Hermodice carunculata
AAAAATTTTGTCCCTGGCAGGGCTTGAATCAGGAATTCTGTGATCCACGGCTGAGCGTGCTGTCCATTACGCTAAACAGCTGAGACGATTCTTCCCAGATTTAACATAATATTTATTCCAGCGTGTCTATTGTTGACCAGCAGTGAATAGGGTCAGGGAGCGTGACAGGTCAAGTGTCAAAGGTCGTTACATTATGTACTCTTACTTGTCGCTTTTCTCTTCGAAATCAAGTCTTTTAAATTTGTTTCAAGTAGGAAATACTTTTATAATACCCATCTTTTGGAGTATAAGTATGTCAGACGCCTCGTAGAGTTTTCCAATTGAATTAGAAGACTCGCGCTGCGCGCTCGTCTTCTAATTCAGTTGGAAAACTCTACTCGGCGTCTAACCTATACTTAGACACTCATTCAGGCATGAGACCTTGCACCTGTCCAATTTATTGCGTACTGATTGAAATGACCTCACCGTTTTGTAAATGGTCAAGTCACCCCAACTGTTTATGGCTTTTCCACTCACTCCCACAAATACAGTATTTTAAGAAGTTTTTATGAAGGAAAAACATATACATTGTTTCAAATCATTATTTGAAAAAAAATGTGTGAGTTGGTAAGGCAAAGAGAAATCATATAGGCCAAGTGCATTTAAATATAAAGATGTGGTTTTATCTGTTAAATTAAATTCAGGGGTTCCATTAGGTCTTCAGACAGACTGTAGCTCTTATTTTCCACCAATGCTGGGATCACTCGGTTTAGAGCAAGATTGTGGAATGCCTGGTAATAAAGCAGGCAGAGATCTCGGAGCGGAGGAGTCTCGTCAAATTTAGTCACGTAGCTACTAAAATCCAGCAACAAACCGTTTCACTGTTTTTAAGCATGCTGTTTAAATCAGTTATCAAAATTCCATTAAAGATCGAAATTCGGGCATGCTGCTGTGGTTTATGCTGCCCTCCTGGCAGCAGGTGTTTTGTCACAATGAAACAGGTCGCCAGTAGGTGGCACTACAGGTAACGCCCGCCTGGTATGTATCCACCTTTTGCTGGTTGAGACACTTGACGGATCAATGAAACTTGCTTCAATCATAAGTTGACAATGTCATGTGACACAGGAAGCAGGTGCTGCCACCATGCTGAATAGTGTATCCACCGTGCCCTTTTCGTAGGCTGTAGTTCGATCTGGTGTGAGTGACATGAAAACAAGAAATCTCCCTCATATCACTATGGTGTCGACAAAGATTTGTTTGTAAACACGCCTGCTTACAATTAAGGTCAGAATGGAATCACACGTGTGCATTTGTAATACACAAAGTACATAATCTAAAACGAAAATTGTATGAAATGTATCAATTTACACAACTCAGTTATTAGACTTCTGGTCTCGGTATTTAACAGTTGTTGTAAACGTCGGTAATTTGATGTTATGGGCTGACCCAAACAAATGTTCACATGGCCTATGTGTCGATGAGTGTAAAAATAATGTTCACCTTATAGCTATTTGCCGTTGAGTGTATAAATAATGTTCGACTTATACCTATACCGGGGGACATCCATTCCCAGATCATCAAAAAAGGGGAACAAACTTCACACCATTTGAACGTGCAATGTCAAAACTCGAATCCATCTGTAAATATTTTCCAACAGTAAATATCACTACATATGCACCTTCCCGCCCACGTTTCTGTGCCTAACTCAATTCTGAGAATCTGAAAGCTACCCCTCCCGAATTTATGGTACAAAACATAAAGCGAGTATGTTGATCTGATTTTTTTCTTTTTGTTAGATTGTGTTTTTCTTTTTCTTTTTGGTCTTTACTTTCTTGGTGTCTCTATCGCTCTCTATTTATGTCGACTGCGCCGATGCAGCGTGTTTAATAAACTTGACATTTCCTATGGCAAACAACCTGAAATTCAGTGCCATGTAGTATAACCTGTCGTATTAACTCATAAGAAAGAGCCAGCTCGTTTTAATAATGATTGCAGCTTCGAGATCTGCATTAAAGGACATAAGTTCAAGTTTCAGCATACACAGCTTGGTATTAGAATAATAAAAATGCACAATTGGTTTAGGTCAACAGCTTTATTTTCAGCACTTTAGGCCTATTCTATGCCGAGCACACCCGGGCAATGCTGTTGACTCAACCTGCAGCCCTGCTATCAAAGGGTAAAAATACCTAACGAAATTTGCTGTGAATATTCCACATTAAATGTAATCTAGCAAATAATTACATACACAGGTCAAAGGCATACCTGCTGGTTCCATTTTCTCGCAGCACGAGACAGACCACTACTGAAATACACGCATTGTACTTTGTCGTCTTTTCAAATAATTAGTTTTCTCAGCTCTTGTCCGTTTATCCTCCGTTCTGTTTCATTCACGGTACTATGCTATACTGTCTTATTAAAATGTCATCTGGATACGACACAGACACACACGCATACACCAAACACACCACAGGCACAAGTAGACACACACACATTCAGGGCTAGTTTGCTGTGAAAATTATAAAAAATTCTGTCTGAAGTATATGCCATTTATGTACTCACATCCAAAGTAATTCATGCTTTTGCTGACATATAGAAGGGATGCAGTTGCCTTGTATTTTGCCTTCGACTGAGGTACAATTCTCTGGCCAGAATGATCTACTACATTGATAAAGCAAGGATACTAGGCATAGCGCTCGTCTTAATGCAGTTTAGAAGCACTCATTATTTCATGGACCTTTAAGCAAAGGAAAAACTCAAAAAGATGAAGACGACATATAAAACTGAGAGCTTGTATTGGTTGGTGCGTGAAAAGAGACATCTGCATTGAATCCATGAACACATGCTGCAGACACTGATTTATCAATCTCGTAATAAATATTATTCACGGACCCATGGTTGTTTTCATGCCAACTAAATTCTTATTGGCATAATCATTAATAATCTTACGCATACAATATCCAAAATATCATTATTTTAAACGTAAAGCCTATATTAGTGTGTCCCTTTGTAGCTTAACCTCGGCTAATGTGACCCTTGAAGTCGCAATGAAAGCAGAGAGTAGAAGCAATGAGTTTTTATCATGGGTAAAAATATATAGGCTTCCTCTGTGGGAGCACATAGTAAATGACTGCTTACCTGTGGCTGTGGTGTTGGTGTCATTGGGAGTGGTGCGAAACCGCAGCAGACGACATATATACATCTGCAACCTGTCAGATTCTTCCAGCATATAGAGTCTCTCAGAGATTTTCAGTCTGTAGCTCCAATAACTACAGCTTTGTATGCCCGAGAGTTGGCGCTTGGTTCCTTCAAGAATTTGGCTCTCGGTTCCTGTCAGGTCTTTCGGTATCTGTGACCGTTATACCGTGCAAGAGGTGCGGGTTTCACAATGGCACATTAATACGGGAAAACCCGTGGAAGTCTGCCGTCTGATTGAACTAATTAACCGAGGGGCGTGCGAGAAAAGGAGCAGGCAAGTTACTGGATGAGTTTTGCTTTGTCGATCGATACCTCAACATGGCAGGAAGGAAGCCTCGAGCGCCACGTGCAATTGCTATACCTAAGGAAGACACAAAACAGCAGTACCAATATTCAAAATCACGTGGATGCATACAAATTGATGCTCGTTTATCTTGCTAAAGTAAAGTTTTCGTTCAGATAGAATTTTTCAGTATCCTACTTTCGCATAGCCGAGGCTAGAGAAGATTCAAAATGCAATTGGCATTAACCTTGTCTCTAAGTTGAAAATTCATTTCCGTTAAACTACTAATGCATTGAGTTTCGGGCATAAAGTACATGCGAATATAATCCAGCGGAAAGAAGACTAAAACACAGCATGTCACAATATTATGGTATCAGCGGTGACACGAATGTTGTTTGCTATATGGAGATTTTTTTGTTCGAATACAGGTAACATGAACACATTAATGATGTTTGTACATAACATATCACGAAGCTAGCGTCGTTTAACTCTTATATTGCCAATTTGAACCAAAGTTGATGTCTATTGAAGTAACATACACGAACACCAAGTTCATATTCTTTGTGAGCCAACCTTTCATTCAGGTGCCGACTCGCCTACAGCTGCAGAGACAATAAGAATCGTCAGGTCAACAGCTTTCCTCCAAGTTCTTTGGGTGGCACTGAATGAGTAAAGAGGGCATTAAAAACGTTTCCTGTTCATAGTGCATTGGTTAAATACCAGTGTTGTCAGGTGATAGTTTATTCAGAGATCCAATCACCTTTCGCGAATATAGTGTTTCGCAGGTCACCATTAACAGTTCGCTAAATTCATATTTATAAACATAAATTTAATACTAATTGTAAAGCGCGATCGCGAAAAATACCCCCTCCCTGATTTAAGATATGCTTTCAGTCATTTATGCCCGTCTGAGAGTAATTGCATTTATGTAAAACTGGCTGATATGCGTGGTCGCTTCCAAAACAGAAGAAAAAATTATAACGAGACACTGCTAGGGTACTTCATTCCGTGGATAAGTAGTTTTTACGAATGTTTGTTTTGCGTACGCACTGGGATTTAATACCTGGCACTCATTTAAGCTGGTATTTGATTCTGCAGTTCGAACACACTCGAAAAATGCTAAATTAGATAACGTGTGAAACGGAGAAGCCGCACATCACATTACAATAGAGTGGATTACTTGAAGACCAGACCCAGACCTATCCGATTGAAAACGTGGAAAACTTGCCTATTGAATACAATTCGCGGGGATTGCTATCCTATACATGCACTTTAAATTACAAGAGATTCTATCTCCTGTGCACGAAAAAGCCACCGAGTTTAACCATGCTGCACTTGTATTTAACAAGTGTGTGGAGCTACATGATCATGCATAAGGGCTACACACGTCCAATATTTTCCATTCTATCCAGCCGACTGCTAGTCGTCACCTCTTCAGATCCCTTTAATCCTCGTCATTTTAAATTACGGAATCTGTGGGTAACTTACAACTGACTTTCATTGATATCCTTCAATTGCATCACAAATGAGCAAGTGGCAGAACTTTAAATGTTGCTCAAATATTTAATTGGAAGTTAAAAAAGTCATTTCTGTTCTCCGCCAAGGTATGTCAAATTTCTTCTCTAGAAGAGGACCTCGTGGTGTGTCTAAGATTTTAATTCGCGTGATTGGGTGACTTGCTGGTACTAATGCTTTAAAATCATACACCAGAGTTGATACCAGTATCCATACATAACGTATTGTCGCAGCGTCGCATGACTGTAAGCATACCAAGATATGGCACATTTTGTTACCTTTAAACAGGTGACGAAATCACTTACCTTGTTTAACGGTCAATTTAGGCGTCTCGAATGTTGCCTACACACACACACTCACACACACAGACACACAGACACACACACGCACACACACACACACACACACACACACACACACATATATATATATATATATATATATATATATATATATATATATATATATATATATATATATATATATATATATATTTAAATTACCCCGCTTGATTGCGTATTTTTGAAATAGTAAGACGCTGAATGAATATACAGGGGAGACCGGGGCATATTAATACACCCTTTTCTCTGTTGACAATCTTAACATTGAATTTCATAAGACATGAATATAGATTCAAAGATCATTGTATAAAGAAACATTCCGTTGTAAACTGTGCAAATGGCATTTCCAATAGAAATCAACAAGAGCTTTGACAGTGCAAATAATGGTTGAGAGCCCATTTTGCCCCATTGGGCGGGGGTTCATCAGCCATGTCGGTAGGTTACAGTGAGTAGGTATCAAGTACTTACTTTACTTTTGTTTTTGGTATACACAATGTATTTTGTATCAAAGTTGCTCGGAGTGAAGAAAAACTCGTCTAGCAATCACATCCATTCAAATGTCCATACATAACTGTTTGGAGGATCGGGACATATTGATACAATTTTTATACTCATTTGATGTCCTTCCCCAAACTAATTTTATTCGGTTAAATATGCCCAATTGGCTGCCTCCCTGGTGTTGCATTTGGAATCAAGACCATTCACATGGTTGCACGTGATCACTTAATTCATATTCGATCAACGGTGGCATTACTAAAAGCGCTCCCAAGGCATATTAGATTTTTAGGTAAAATAGAACACTTACTGCCCCCCCCCCAATTGTATCAGAAACATAATGACAGCTCCCAAGATTAGTTAAGCTGTGTAATACTTATCTTCTCTAATTTATTCTTATCGGATTACCTACAATTCTTCCCACGCAGACCGAACTCTGAGGCCTCTCCGCATTATTTAACACTGCATTTTGGACCCTTGTCTGCAACAAGCATTAAGTAGTCAAAAGCTGATTGAACCCCATACGTCAATATTTGCCAAGTTTTAATCAAACTGTTAAACATTCCTTACATGAAAAATCAAATTTGACTTAACCCAATGTTTGATTTTCTTTAGTCTGCAAGATAGCTTACTCATTGATCAAACTGCAATTTATGTGCTCATTACCGACAAAAACATATTGTCTCAGTTTCGCAATTATTTCTTCAAATGTTTGCAACATCGTCACACTTATTTTTAAAAAAAATCACACACACTCACACGCATATTACATCCATACTGTTTGGCTGATTCTTGTGGGCTGAAGTTGTGCATATTTTTATGTTTTGCCATTCATTTATAATGTGCATCTCTCTAAACATACTCCCACTTTGTGCAATTCATTTCAACTTTGATTCTCAGTTGAGAGTTCAGTCAGTAGTGTGCGTCTGTGTCGAATTATATTTTGCTTATCTCAAACAGCATTGGCTGCGTCATCTATATATATAGTCATCTATTGTATATGCATAAACATATACATATTGGTGTAATGGTCAAATATGCAATCGTTTAACTTGGGAATTGTTATGGATTCGCTGAGAAACAAGTACATCCAATCAGTGACAAGAGTTGTGGGGCATGGTAAGGGTCAATCAAATAAAACACAGACCTAAATCACATCTTAATTAAAACTGTAAAACCAAATTGAAAATTTGTTTCGTTTAGCGGACACTGACATCACATAATTGCTTGATAGCAATGGGTGTCATAAATTAAAAACAGAAACGCAAGAACAAGTGTGTAGAATGTGAAGACACAGTACGAAAGGCAATCTATTTACCTCTAACCACTACAGGGCAAAATGCCCAATTTGTGTTTACTTAAGAATACATTTGGCATTATCTTCTGAATTTAAAAGTCAATCTTCATGAAACTTGGTAGATGCGATACAACACAGATATATATAAATCATGACCTTCATTAGACCTTGAAATGTCCATGAACACCAAAATATTTCTATTAACTGCTTTCTATTTTAATTTTCACCCAAATATTGATGCATGCACTTAAAATGGCAATCTAATTTCAAACCAATGAAGTCTGACAAGAATCCCGAAAAAAGTTAAAGAGTTGATGCTTTCCAAAATAAAATTTTCCTTGAATTTGTTTAATTTAAGTGAAATTTTATCAATTTGAAATCAGAGTCTCGTTTTCGATTTCTCAATCCAAGATGGCTGCCAACAATGAGTTTATGGCTAAAATTTCAAATGAACCTAACTTCTTTAAAGCATAAGATCATGGATGATTTTTCAAAAAATTAACTACTAAAGGAACCTTATGTTTGTGTTTCTCTTATTTTATATACAGATGTTTGCCTGTTATGTAAAAATAGAAGTAACTGTTGTAAAATACCTTTTTGCATATATTTTTTTTTCATTTTTTGGCCTAATTTATATTTTTTCAAAATTTTCTATAAAAGATTTAACACAACTTGTTCTTTTCACTTCTTAGGGTTTTTTTTGCTATAAATATGTCAAAAAGACAAAAAAGACCAAAAAGACGTAAAGTGACCATTAAGATCACTTCAAGGTCATCTCAAAGTCAATGAACGTGTCCAAATTTTTTTTCTACTGGTATGATCTATCAACATGCCAAGTTTCATCAAAAATAAATTTCTCTGCCATAGGTATCCAGGATATATGACCTTCATTGGCCCCAGTGTGCACATTAGAACTTGAAAAAAGATGTTTTGAAAATACCGTCGGAACTTAGTGACAAAATTTGAAAGAAAAATGTGCTTACATGAGGCTTGATGACAAATGTAATTTTATGTATTTATCATCTACGGCTAATACTGTTACCTGGCATGGCTTAGACCATCAATAGATAAGATAAATAAGCCAATAGTCTCAGAATCAATGCTAACCAGACATAACAGATTGTAAATATTACTGTGATTACACCTAAAGTAATAGATGCTGGCATGGTATATTTATATATGATGGTCTTCTAGTGTATAGTTGTAATGTGACACTTTACTATTGATTAGTTTCATATATACAAGAGTATAAAGAGGTCACCCTCATCATAAACACAAAGACATACACATGTATATATTTATTTATCTATTTCATCTTTTCATTTTCGTGCGTATGAAACACCTGTCTTAAAAATCACTAAACGATAAAAAAACGACAAAACAAAACAAAACAAAACAAAAAAAAAAAAAACAAGAAACAAAAAAAAAAACAAAAGAACAAAAAAAAAAAAAAAAAAAAAAAAAAAAAAAAAAAAAAAGAAAAAAAACCGGCATGAAATGAGCAGATGCTATCTTGTCACCTGGTGGCTAAGCATTTCCAATCCGCAAACTCCATCAGTTTTAATGGCCTGAACAGAGTTCCTGAATTGTTATTTCTGCTTCATTTGGTCCCAGAAATCCAATTTGACATTTGCGCGTAGGTCATGAGCATCACATAACTACTGATAAAAGACGCATGGCCCCCAACTTATACAAACAATGTGCATCCAATTTGCACGAAAGATTTGCTGTGTACTCGTTTTGAGAAAATGGTACCGGCGTTAATCTCTAATTTGTGCGGTAAAAATGACAGAACTTTCCCAAGTAGAAAAGTAAGTTGTTGGCAATAATGTTCTACATGTCCTAAGTATTATGTTGTTACTCTGTACGATGTATTAACCCTTTAACCTTGAATCAAGTCCACGTCAACAGGTTTCCCTGTAGGGGTTAGGTGCTTAGCTCCGAAACCATCCCAAGTAAAGCTGTTGACCTTTAATCGATCTATTGATAAATAAATTTATGAGAATAACCTGCCTTATTAAAGTTACACTTACTAGTCTCGCCCGATGAATTTTGCGTTATGCGATACCCGTTTCTCGTGGAAAATCAAATATTTTTTAAAATCATAATTGATTAGCAGCATAAAACTGTATTTGAATCTAAAACAAAGTAATTGAGTTTTCATTTACCTCAGAAAAGAATAAATTTAAAATTTCAGCATTACATTTGGATTATGTTAATGACTCGGCATCTCTTTAACATGAGTCTGCGTGCATAATCCATATTTTTTACATTAGTTCATGTTCCTGGCAGCCTTTGTTAAATCCGTATGGGGCGGCCTTTTTTTCTCCCCAGGAGCACGTTAATGTGTTTTGATTCAAATTGTCATACTTGCAACCGGATTTTATACTTGCTAAAAATTCAAAATTGCACAATTTGGCCTTGATAGTGACGGCTTTGATTATAAGTGTGTCTCTTATATTGATATGTATGTTCATGCGGTAAATGTGTCAATGATTCTGACATAATAGATATCATCTTCGTTTTGGTTGTAAGTGGAGACATGGTGCAATGCACCTGGATGGAATCGAACTGAGCATGTAACGATTGCGTATCAGTTATGAGGAAAATGCTATTTATTTTGATTTGTTTGGTGCGCATGCACAAATGAATTCTTCAAAGTCCTTCTCGTTGTTGATTGGTGTTTAGTTTCTGGCTCCTTATATAATAAACTTCTTCGACCCACTTTTAACTCTTCCAGTGCCAATCAGGACTAAAGTCGATCTACTTATATCAAACTAGTCTGAATTATCATTATGATCCCAAATTTGTATTCCTCCTTTCCTTCAAGCACCAGTATACCTGTAGTTTCAGAGAGAATATCCAAGGCCAACAGCTTTACTCGCGCATACCGCCCGATGCACGCCGAAAAAAGCTGTTGACTCAGTCCAAAATTTAGCACTGAAAGGGTTAAGATAAACGTAATTGCTGGTAGTACGGTGTTCTTGGATCTACCTTGGTAAGGGAAACTTGAGGCCACGTCCAATGATAAAATATTAAGATAGCATTGAAAAGAGAACTATGCATGTAACCTAATGATTCCTGCAAGAAATTTACAACCACTTCATGTGAAACATTGGCACTGACAATTTCTGTAAATTTTCCCAAATACATATCAGTGTGCGAACAGGGAAGGAGGCAAAAGCTACAAATTTTCCTTTAAAGTAGCTCTATGTACAGTGTACTTATTATACTCGCAAAAAGGTTGAAATACGCCTTCATTGGCATTACCACAGAAACTCTTGGTGAAGTCAACAAGTCCTTTCTACAAAGATCTCTTTGCATACGACTGCATATCTACGAAGCCAAGCGTGAACAATGGCTTATTTTCTGTCTTTAATATAAAACTATTTATTAACTTCCTTGACTTTTGATTTCCAATTTAAGTTGAATTTGAATTCGTCCAGACTTTCAGCTTTCTTAAAATTACAAAGAAATTCACTATATTGTCTGATAACTGAAGGAAAAATGGAAAGTCTAATAAACATAGTCCAGGAAGGTGCCACGTGACCTAATTCCTTGACTAACAGGATTTGGTACCAAATTTGTCAAGTATTGAGCAACACTGCCATATGCTATCTTGTATAAATGAATTAACTTTGCATTTTTCCGCCTGTCAGATATTTTTTTCTGCTCCGGCCTCTTCATGAATGAGATTGTGCCTTCAGCAATATCTGTTATAATGCGTGCTAAGGCAATGTGTAAATGTTCCAGTTGCTCTGGTTATTTATTTACTTATTTATTTCAAAATACGAAACATTTCCATAGTTTTGCTGAACTATTTATATGACAGGACATAGCTAAGCCTGATTCAATACTTGCACCAGAAATGCTTATGTCCTGGTACATTTCCCACAGATTTTCCTGAAAGATTAGATAAGGATAACTGAAAGGTATTCGTTTCTCAGATATATTCATGTATTTTATTTGGCTCCGATTGGAAAGTACCGGTATCCAGCCAATTTTGTGACCAGCTCTCCATTTCCTGTACACGTAGGTCCAAATTAAGGATATTTGTCGAAAATTGCGCTATCTACATGAACAAAACTAGTGATGCCATTGACGAATAGTCGAATTGGAAATTGCATAATGTTAATACTCTCCAGTCTGAGTCCGCATATATACGGACTCACACAGATGAGATAATATCAATATTACGATTTGTATTCCTCATGAAAGGACGTTTCCAACGAATACCAACATGTCATATCTACCATAAGCTGTTGACTCAGACTGGAAAGTGTTAACATATCATTAAAAAGATCAGGGAAGTAAAGGTCCTAAAACTCACCCCTGTGTGACCCTCGCTGAAAATGCACACCATGAAGATTCACGAGGACATCCTGCTTTTGGTCCTGGAGATAATTCGTGCGCAAAAGTAGAGGAGAGTGGCTGACATCAGTCTTAACCAGCTTGTGTCGAAGCCCAGAAGTATATACACGGTCGTGGGGGATATAGTGATTTCCCAAAAGATTACTCTGACATTTTCATGTTGGTCCAGGGTGTGACAAAAATTATGATACAAATATACGAGTTTAATCACAGTTCTGTCACCGGGTATGTGCCCAGCCTGACCCTGACATATAAGAATATAGTCAACAAAATAATTGATATATTTACTTTTTCAAAGACATTACAGGCACAACTCAACGAGGAAACAAGTCTAGAGTTACTACAGAGACTGGCACATCCGTGCATGAAAATTGGAACAACAATACCCTTTTTTCCTGGCTAATGGAATTTTCTAGGATGATAAAGATCTGACGAATAACTTCGCAATAGATTTGGCAACAGCAGGTGTGCTCTTCTGAAGAAGTCGTGGGCAGATGCAGTCTGGACCGCTCGCCTTGGAACTGTTAAGATTTCTTCAATACACTGCACATTCCCTTTAGTGACGAAAATGTATTCTAAATGGGTCAAATCATTGTCGTAGTTACATGGCAATGAAAAAAATTGAGTCACCAACTGCACACTGAGAAAGGAAAAATCGTTGAAGCTTTGCGCCTTGGCTTCATTATCCGTAAATGTTATACTATATATTATCCGAAAATGTTATACTATCGTGACAGAGGGCACGGATGTCTGATGTTTGATTATATTAAAAAGAATTTGTCTGTGTGCCATCTGCTTTTCTGTTTATGGTGGGTATCATTATTAATCGAATTTTCCAAGAGTTTCGTTATGGTTTTCTTCAGCTTGCCTCAAATCATCAATGCATTGATCGCGACGTCGTCTAAAATACGGCCTAATGACGCATTTTTCTTCCTCTTTTTGTTTATACATTATACCTTCCTTTTTCATAACGAAGAAAAGTGATGCACACTGGCGCATCATCCGGTGTGGATACAAAAGACCTTGTCCAAAATTTACTAGAGGCTTTCTCCAATGGCATTTATCAATCACATATAGCTCTTAAAGCACTATCATTTGAAGACATAACAAGAATCAATAAATATTTGTGTCTTACTTATTGACAACACGCATTCCAGCAAAATTTTTGTGAAATTGTGTATGCTTACACAACAACTATTCAAAACCAGATTCTAATAAGAAAAAATTGGATCAAATGTTTTGCAGCATTCCTTTCAAACACATAACTATTGATTCCCTGAGCATTCAGTCCCTTTTCAAATTGAAATTTGTTCGTAACATGCTTTCTAAGGAAGGCAAAATAAAAGATCCCCCCCATTATTTCCTATGAATATGGCAAAAATATTGGACAAAGTATCATAAATTACAAGAAATTTCTGGATTTAGTTACTCTTGATGATATCGCAGCAAATCAAAATTGTGATTGTATGTATAACAATAAGTATTCTGATTTTGTTGATGTATACCACAAACATGTATTTGCAGGTAATTTGGATATAATGCAAAATTCATTTTTAAAAGAGTTGATGAAAAAAGGTACAAAATTTGGGATATGTCCTAAGTTGAATATTGACAGTATTTTTCAGGATACATGTGATGCATTTGATTCCTACTGTATGAAGTGGGCAAAGAAAAAAAATGGAATTTCCAAAATTTGAAGGATGGTTATCAATTATTGAAAAGAGTCTTTAGAAATAGAATTTATTATTACAAATCCCACATTAAGAATTTCGATACTGTTAATCTAAAACAGTCTTAAGTTTCAAAAGCAGTCAAAGAACTACAATAAAGATTTGTAATTGCTAACATTGATAAGGCAGGTAATAATTTTGGGATCATCTGCCAAAAATATTATCTGGATGTTTTGAAAAATGAACTTGGTATATACAATATTTCAGACATAAAAGGAAATAACGTATATAAATAACACGAAAAATCGATTGATAATTTGACAGATACACATAAAGATGAGATGAAAAGGGATTTTAATATCAAAATTTCTGAAGAGGACTCTTCTATTCCACTTTTGTTCTGGATACCCAAATTACATAAAAGCCTCTTTAAATCTATATTCATATCTGGTGCTTCACAATGTACAACAAAACAATTATCAAAGAAGGAATATTGTGTTTGACTGAAATTAGACATCATTTCCGTAATTACTGCAAAGTAATTTCTAGAAACTGAGAACTGATTTGTTTTTGGAGTATTAGCAATTCCCCCGAGTTTGTATCAAAAATGAAAGATTTAAAAGCAACTAAATATCAAATGTTTGATTTTTGTACACTGTACACAAATCTATCTATAGATGAAGTCAAAAGTTATCTTTCAGAATGAATAAGCAAAATGCTTAAACATTATGGTAAACCATACATAAATATTAATTCATATACATATGTTTGACACCATTTGAAAACAGTTTTTATTACAAGCATGGCAATTCAGGCAAGAATTAACCAACCTGAAGTATACCGGCCTTTTAATTACTGTGTATTATGTATTTTTTAGTCATGTATATAGTTCACCATGTACGTACCTTCTATGTATTCTTTCATGTACTGACCTGCCTACGGTGCCCAAGTTGTAAAGGGGTAGCTTCAGAAATTAACAATAATTATACAAAGAAAGCATATTGGTCACACAATAAATATTTACAAAGTAACGTTGAATGTTCCTCTGTTGAAACTTTGATGAATTTTGATAGATGCTATAAAATTTCGTTTGGATAATACTTTTGTTGAAAGCGGACCATTGGTTTTTCAACAAATTAAAGGCATTTCAATGGGTAGCAACTGCTCCCCGTTACCAGCAGATTTATATTTACCCTAGCTTGACTTTAAATATATGGATAAATTTATGATAAATGACTTTCAAAGAGCCACAAATTATCAAACAACTCAAGATATATTGATGACATTGCTTGTGTAAAAGTACAAAATTTCAGTGAAATTGCTCAAGAAATTTACGCAAAAGATATCCCTTTGGAGGGTAACAATTCAGATAGTTTCAGAGATGTGTTTTTGTGGGCTTGGATATTCAGGTCACTAATGACAGATTTCGTATTAAAGTCTATCAAAAAATAGGTGAGTTTAACTTTGAAGTAGTTAAGTATCCTGTCCCGGACAGTATTATTTCGCAAACTATTGGATGTAATACGTTTTTGTTACAAATTTTGAGATTTGGTCGCATTTGTTCTAAATTTCAGAATTTTGCGTCTAGAACCAAATTTATTAACAATAAGCTTGAGTCAAGAGGATTCAAAGATGTATTTTTGATCAAATATTTCTCCAAATTTTGCTGTAAATATCTAGAGGACGTCAGAAAGCTTGGCTTCAATAATTTTAGAGATTTTAGAACAGCCTGTTGTGCCACTTAAGTTTATCTTTTGGCATCATTCTATTGTAATGTTCACCTTTCAGACATATATTAGGCTAGCTTTTTTTCTGTTAGGTTAAACCCCAAGGGGCTATCGGTAGCAATGAGCGGTCAACGACAGTTAGAAGCTTACCTATTTGTACTTGATATCTGGTTAAGAAATATTATATTTTGATTGCATTCCCTTGACTTAAATACTAATGACTTTCATTTTTTTCCTGATTCGCCATACAAATTTTGATGTCAATATCTGTAGATTATTAGAAACTTTGCCTACAATAATTTTACAGTTTTTAGACATGCCTGTTCTGCTACTTAATTTTATCTTTTGGCATTATTCTGTTTTAATATTCAGTTTCAGACATTTTAGGCTTACATGTTTTCTGTCAGGTACCTCCCCCCCCCCTTGGGGCTATTTGTAGCAAGCAGCGGCCCACGACAGTTACAAGTTTGCCTAATTGTACTTAAAATACTACTCGGAAAAATTGTTCTGATAAAATGTTTTTGATATAAATGCTAATGACTTTCATTCTTTTCTGACATGCCTAAATGCACATTTACTCATTTTTTCAAAGAAAATACTAAAAATTGGCAGTATTTTCTAACGTACCTGACTCTTTACGTTGAAACATTGACTCTGGGTTGGCAGTGAAATAGAGCTTAATTGTTAGGAGACTTTGAAATTGAGGAGTAGATATCATCATGGGCTTTGTTTTACATTTCTGGTGCAGGATGTCCATTGTTGCAGTATTTTTTAGGATTCACCTTGGTTTGTACAGGTGGTCTAGCTGCAACTGTTTATTTTATAATCACTGGGACTGAATATACTGGCCCAGTTTGTTTCTACTTCAGTTATGCACTGGCAGGTGGTTTAACTAGGATAAACTATCCAGCTGGAAAGGGTACATACTGGTTCAGGGGTAAGTCAAATTGTTCTTATCTGAACCTGTGCTATACAAATTTTTAGTTTTTATGTTTTGTTTGACAGGTATTCTTCTTTCAGAATAAAGCTCTGCATTTATAAGCAAAACTTCACGTATTTAGCTAATTCATTATTTGCCCCGTTCATATTATTCATTATTATGTGGGTTGTCTTTGCTGAATATTTAGCTTAGACAAGGAGCCGCTACTCAGACAGACATGTACGTGACCCTTTAATTTATTTGGGCTAATACAGCCTATATCAAAATTCTCCAGAGGAACGTGTGCAATATGGATAAGAGTACTTCCATATGTATATATGATGGACAGTGACAGGTTAGCTTATATAGAGTAAAGAATTCGGACCGCGGAATAGTGTAAGGACTACTAGGAAGTGGTTCTGGAGAAAAAGACACAAATACAACAGTAGAATCTTCATACAATATAGGCATTATTGCTACCTTTGAGGCAGACAGGATTATATGTACACTTTTTACACACAGCAACAAATATTACTGGACTCACAGCAGGTTTCCTAATTACTCATTGACACTTGCCTTGCCGTCTTAACTGACCTTGAATGGCATTGCATTACCTTGCCTTTTCTTAGCTTGCCTTACCTTGTTTTACCTTGTTTTAACGTGCTTTGTCTTGCTGTGTTTACCTTATCTTGTCTTACCTTGCTTTTGTCTTGTCTTATCTTGCCTGGTCTTGTCTTGCTTTGTTTTGTCTTCCGTTGCCTTAGCTTGTCTTGCTTTGTGTTTTTTTGCCCTTTTTTTATCGTGCCTTGTACACTGAGACACCTATTGCAAAAAGACATCCTGACATGGCAGTGTCACTAATGCACTGTAGGGTGTGAGAGGCAGTGGTATTACTTTACCGACCCAGCACTGTGGATGGCACACGGTGTGAAGGTTGTTATACCACACAGTGTGCTGTTCTCCCTGTCGTAACTAATTGCGCCTGCAAATAGTCTCTTACAGCTCCATTTGATAAAATTCGATATAATCAACACTGATTCGTAAAAAAAATAGTTTGAAATAGAATTCGATTTCCTCTTATATGTGAAACGTTCAATTATTTGCTAGAATTTAGTCATAAATGCAAGTTTAAACGTAAACGTTAGATAGTCTATTTAATATACATGAAAAAAGCTATCGGGTTGAATTATTTTGCAGCATGCAAAAAAGAAAATATTGACAATGATGTATCACGTGAATGTAGGGTTTCGAATTTAGCAGATTCATTTATCTGTAGCCGATTGGCTGTGTCTACGTCTATACCTTATGACAGACACTTGTGTACGCCGAATTATTTTTCTCATTTCGCCCGCGGAAAGCCTGCAATTGCTGTCTTGAGTACACATCCATGGCCTATCGGTAATTGAATTTCATTTGAGAGCAGGGCATGGCGGGGAAGCACTGCTTGCCGAAAGGGTAAATAGCGTATTTAACTTAAGGCTTAAATGCTATTATTAAATGATATTTGAACTTGCAATTGTCCTCTCAATGAATTTTGTTCTCCGACATATTGATAACGGCACCAGCACAACATGCTCTGCACCCCAACTTTCCACGTTGTGGTTTTGCTTTCAGGAAGGCAATTAAACGTACTGTCATTGGGTGTGCAAGAACATGGAGCGCACCTCCTGATACATTTGGCATTTCTTTTAATCACATTCCCCGAGACAGAAGTCAGTGTATATCAATCTGCGGATGTCCCCACTGTACGCATTGGGTTTGCATTCAGTTTTCTTTCGCCCCTTCCAGGTAGAGCGAAAGATACCGTCAGGCCATCAGCGTCTTCTACCAGTTAGTTGCTATGGTAATGTAGTTGAGAACTCTCACTTTAACGAAGCCATTCTATATTGGGTGTATTTGTGGCTAAGTGCTAACCATAACCAAAGTGTGCTGTAAGAAATGTGCGTAACTTCTATACACACACAGGCTCGCTCACACCACTCTTCTTCTAAGCATGTATGTATGTATGTATATATGTATGTATGTATGTATTTACATATCGTACACAAATGTTTTAGTACAAAATAGATGGATATTTGAATTAAAATGCATCAAAATACCGTTTAGAGTTCTTTATCGCAGTTCATTGTCACTCCGAATTCTATGAAATGCATATATTATTTACCAGTGACATTTCTGAAATTTTTCATGATCTTATAAAAAAGCAAACTATTTTGCCCCTTTTCTCATCATTAGGACATTTAGATTGCTGCAAAGTAAGGCAATGTCCGCAAAACGCTGAAGGGTGATGATAGCGGTCAAAATTTTGAAAAATCTGGTAATTCAAAGCGTTGGATGAACAATTAAACACTGGGAAATTAAGTTCAGGAACATGAAAAAACTTCAATGCATGTAATACTGCATGTATGTACATCACATACAAGCAAAAATAGCTCCCCACTTCAAATGTGATGTTAGGGGCTTAACTTCTTGTTACGTCATGTGAAGAAAGACAATCCCTTGCCCTTAGACAGGTCCAAATGGGCTCACAGAAAGCAGATGTCGCTGTGGTGCATGTCGACTTGTCTTGTCATCCGGATGAAACGCCTGTCCCTACTTCTTTCCTGTACCACATTTCCTCCAAAGCAACCTAAGCAATTGCTCCACAAGCAATACAATCAATCATTCCATCAGCAATCCAAGCAATCATTCCACCAGCAAATCCAATCAATCCTTCCACAAGCAATCCAAGCGATCCTTCCACTAGCAATCCAAACAATCCTTCCACCGGCAATCCAAGCAACCCTTCCACCAGCAATCCAAGCAATCCTTTCACCAGCAATCCAAGCAATCCTTCCACAAGCAATCCAAGCAATCCTTTTACGGAGAATCCAAGCAATGCTCCAACAAACAATCCTCCTACAAGCACCCCCTCCCCCAGCAATTCTAACACTTTTTCCCTAATCCGAATTCTTCACATAAGGACATCACCATCGACTGTCTAAGCTGCGAGCTGTTTACTTATTCAGCCCAGTATGCTGGGGCGTATGCAGGATGTGAATCAAGCGGATTCTGCTTGAAATGAAAAGACATATATGGGCAGCGGAAGGCCGTTGAGTTCTGTTAGGGGGTGAGGGTGGGAGGCATGCAGCCCCAGAATATTGTGAAATTGCACATCTGAAATTGGTCATTTTGAGGCTTAAAATGCCACTTTTAATACTATGGTAACGCAGAGTGAAGTAAAATTCGAGGCAGTTTTGAACAAAATTTAAAAGAATTTTTGCATTTTACGATTGTGCGGGGGAGGGAGGAGTAGATGCTGGGTAAGCGGGAAGCATTCCTTGGATGTGCTTGTGGCATATAAGCAGCATCCTTGCCGTTTCAACGAAGTTTCACCGCCGAACGGGTCAGCGTACCAGACACGATGACGCAGCATCTGTACGTATGTTTTCGTCAATTGGGTTAATTAAACTGCTTCCCGGGTTCACCACTTGGATTGCTTATTTTTTTCAGGGGAGTGGGTGGGCGCGGAAGCTGATTGAGCCTGTGTTTGTTTTCTTTGATTGTTGAAAAGAAGTTGTTTCAGTGTTTTATACATAGAGTACCAATATTAAAACTAAGCCTTTAATGTGTTTTATGTAACGTTATTCCAAAGGAACATAATCATTGCATCACAGTCACTCACACTTCCGAAGCAATACCCTTAACGGAAATGAACTTAGTCAAATACCCTTTTGGTCTGCCGCAATTAACTTCAAGGTCACTGTCCATGCTTACAGATATATAAAATCAGAACACATGCAAGTTACAGCCCTGAGATTAAATAGTTCATGGATACATCAATATGGTCAAGATGCATGACTTAACGACACGGTTTTAATTAATGGGATGTATTTCAGCCCAAATATGTGTCTGCGTGAGGATTCATGCAAATTGACAAAGAAGAAATATGTTATGTCGTAGAAATGGATAATAGTTCATGAACTAACTAAGATACGCCCGTGGTTTCTCATGCACATGTCCGCTTACTTTCAAACTGAGTCCAAATAACCAAGGATTAGCTTTCACATTTACATGAGCATAGCCTGATACAATGACATGACTTGTAATGTGCAATAAAGAATAGTTACATATATGCAGCTAATAAACGTTGGACAAATTACTTCCAAATTTGGAAATGGTAGCAGTCCTGTGCAGTGAATATCCTTAGTTCTTGGTTCATTTGGGGTGCATTCTAAATTTGAATAAAATCCAATTAGTAGTTTTGGATATATACCAAGAAAATAGCTTCAATCATATATATATATATATATATATATATATATATACTTATATAAATATGAAATTAGCATTAGGTAGACCAGTGCCTAAATTGCAGTATGAGAGGGATCACACAAGTACCCAGTGTAATTGGTATAGACCTTACCAAAAACTTAAAATCAAACATTTTTTGTGTCAGGATTACTGAGTTTCAGATATATGTTAACAGTTTTTTTTTCAGTATAAGGGCGACCATGTATACATATATTTAAGCATAAAGATGGGCAAAGTTAGGGGCACCAGTGGTCTCCGGTCTGTCTAAGTCTTAAACATAAAGTTAATATATACCCCATTGCTGAAGTAATTAACACACACACACAAACACACACACACACACACACACACACACACACACACACACACACACACATATATATATATATATATAAATATATATATATATATAAATATATATATATATATATATATATATATATATATATATATATATATATATATATATATTTGTGTGTGTGTGTAGCTTGATATTTTCACCCCGCTTTGAACATCTCGGCCATGCCCAGACATCCTTGGCGTCGGACACTCATTGTCTGTGTTTGTTTCGCCCTGTCAAAGAAGCCATTTCCAAAGAAAAGATTTCCAGCAAACGAGGTTTAACCAGTCTAATACCACCCCAAACCCATCTGTTATTCTAATATTATGTCACTTGTACATTCTCCATGACGGAGATTGGGAAGGGCAGAGACAGACGGCTTGACAGCTTTTACTGGTGTTCCTATTCGTCAGTTATTCACTGAAACCAGTGATTTATTATTATTCATTGTTGTTTCCAAATTGCTCAGAGTTGACCATTTTACAACTTATCTGTCAAGAAATTTCAGGGCAGGACGTGCCGCTGAACAGAATTCAAAATTTCGCCCATTGGTCCTCTTGTTTAAAATACATGTAACTAGATAGGCGCCAGATCGATACGTATATTAATTTTGTCAATTTGAACGAATATTTTCTTGCTCACTGTTCACGCAAGTAAGAGTGGATGCCAACACTACACCTAATGTTTCTCTGCAAGATTGTTGACAGTGCGGGTTCCAAATAAATGTATATTATGATCCACGACATGACCTTAAAAAGACACGACAGACCTAATTTTTTCAAGCAAAGGCTCCTCGGTGCTATTATCATATTTCAGGGGTATTTAATTGTCAGAAAATAAAAAGAGCAGTACCAAAATATTCTGTGAAATATTTTGGAAAAGAATCACATTTTAGCAATTATGAAGAATTCTTCAAGGAGCAACGAGAATTTGTAATTTTAAACGTCTTTATCCACAGAATACTATGAACACAAAATAGGCCAAGAGTTTGGGTAATCAGGCATATTGAGAATCACATCCGTAGACTGAAAAGGACTTATGCTCACTTCAGCGAAATAAAGTGTCAATCATAATGGAGTCATATAGTAGTAATAAACTTAATGGCTAAAGAGGATTAGGTCATAGCCACTGGCTAAAACAAGGCCCTTTCTTCACGCATATGTAATACCATTAAATAGAAAATGTGTACAATATTTGACAGTAGAGACAGCACAAGGTATATAGTAATATGAATGATGACTCAAAATTAAAAATGAGGGAAAAGAGTAAAAGAAGGACAATACAATATGACGTAACAGAGTAGGTACAAACACCTTGTTTGAGCACATGGAAGCAAACATAAAATTCAGCACGTAAAATTAATCTTCGTCATCTGAGTCAGATTTTTCGCGACAAGAGTTTTCTTTATATCCTTGATACAATCTCATCAAGTTTCCGTATTTCAGACGGGCCTGCTTTCTTCAAAATCATATATTTTTGAAGCTGAATCCACTAAGGAACATATCAATAATTACACATTGAGCAAATCAATATATTTTGATAGAAATAGTTTTTCGGTAGCATTAATACAAGTTAGTACTCTTGCATTATCCTATCATTTGAAACTCATCTTAAGTTTCCGTGTAAACGTTTACCTTTCATAACATTTTTATCAGCTTTTTAATGATGGAAACTGAGCCAGAAATATAAACATTGTTATTTCTTTGTTCAACGTCAAACCAAGGTCAAGTTTCCATATTCCTCCCATAATCGTTACCCGGAAATAAAGTTCAAGTTGATCCTGCTTTGTTTGCTGACGCTCGTCCTATGGTGTGTCCAGGTGCCAATAAATGCTCGGCTTGCAATATTGCGATTAACACAAACAGATCTTTTCAAAAGACTGCTTTTATCAAAAGACTAAATATGTCTGTAGAACATTGAAGAGACGTTTAAATTTGAGTCTTTATTATTTCTGTATGAAGTGTCTGGATTTTGATAGAATTTGGTCTGTGGGACCACGTTGCGGCAGTATGAAATAAAACTGTCAGATAACACTGGCTAGCATTAGGTTTTATGCGGGGTTTTGAAATATGAAGCCAAAATTTCAATGTGCATTGAAGTCTGAACATTATGAATGCAAGACATAAAGTAATGACGCACATGCCGTTGGTTGGTTTGGATCCTTTAATTTTACCAAGACTTTGCAAAAATGCATACCGCCATCTGGTGAAAAAATGTAACATTAAAATCCGAAACTTTTTGCTCTGTGTTGTACAGAGCTAAATCCGGGTTCCAGTTGTTTGAAGTAAACAAAAATTTCAAAGGTGCTCAACAGCAATTGACGCGGCTCTGAATGTCTTGCTGCTGATGATGCAGGACCCACGTACCCCCCCCCCCCTCTCATCAGCGAGGTTTCTATGTCGTGACGTACCATAGACGATGGCAGATGATGATTATGATGCTGTTAACAGCAAATGATGACAACGATAATAACGAGGAAGATGGAAATGACCGCGATATTAAAATTTTGAACTTGTGATACCTGTCATATGAAGAACTATAGACCTGTTATAAAATGATCTGATTTATTTCCACTGAAAAATCAGTTCGTAACTGCCAGTGCATTTTCAAATATGCGTTCTCTGTTGTCCATAGCTTGGATGTTTGGTTATGAAAGACCCATGTCTTGTCCCCAATTTCAAGGAATTGTCTGGGTTGAATGAAAATACCTTTTCACTTTCAACTGATGCTCTTAAAAAGTTAACTTCAATTTCATCATCATTACCCAGGTCAGATACTTGGCGTACTTGTTAGCACCATGCTGACTTAACTAAGTCTGACCAGAAACTGGTTAACTGATAAAACTGGTTAACTGAAGTGCCTGTACAACCAATATTTCCGTTAACCTCCTAAAGGTTCACAAGTCTTGTTTATCTACATGTAAAATTGGTCAAAAAAAGTCTTCTTGTGACTCCCGTTAAAAAAATCTTGACGGAAACACTGTCACCTGACAATACAGGTGGGATTAACAGCAGTAATCCTAGAGACTATTGCTCCTCATGTCCTGTGGATTATAGTACTCAATCCTTGTTGGTAATACTTGGCATTGTTCAGACGTGAGGACGTCTCAGGTAAACTTACACTGTGAGAGTATCTAAGATTGGAATTCTGCGTTGAATTAAAAATCAGCTAACGAGAGCTGAATTATTCTAAAACGAATGATATTGTTTTACTTATTACTTGGTAAATGGCTACCTGTCACGTCCGTCACAAAAAAGAACGCAAACTATTTCGAAAATATCCCAACACACGGCGAATTTGACGCTTGCTGGCTTCGTCCCCTTTCTGATCATTTCTCACTCACTGATATATTGATTTGTCACATGACCTCATTCAGCCAATCACATTTGTTGGACATTGTTTGTCTGGCGGGGTCCTGTGAGGTTTTCCACTTTCTGATAAAGCTATACATGCAGGGCAGCCAAGTGTAGGCCTAAGACATAATTATGATATACTTTGGTCTCTCCTTTTCATGATCAATATTTAGAGCCCCGGTCTGTTTGGAAGGTTCTAACATACAGCAACACAATTTTCAAACTTACGCCCCCCCCCCCCCCGGGGCCCCGCTCATCTCCAAAACGGCAAATTCAGCAGTAGAGGGAGAACATGTACATAAGCAAACGGGAACGACATAAACAAAAGCTATGATAGCGAGTAAAAATAGGCCAGTTAAACCCTTTTTGGCGTCACATTTGGGTGGGTGGGTGGGTGTCAACTTAAAACCATTTTATAACAGAAATTACAACTATAGCTGATTTTGCTTGCATGGGATTAAATTCTCGGAAGGACTTCAAATTTGTTATTCTGGCCTGGCTTGAAACGCTCGAACCGACGTGTCAATAAAGGCTAAATGATGAAAAACTGCATTGTGTCAAAAAGCCCTGCGGGGTGGGGCGGAGTGTTGCAGGGTGGGAGCGTGCATATTGACCAAAGTACAACACAGTAACAACAAAATATATTATTTACGACTCCTAGTGGCACATCCCTTATATATATATATATATATATATATATATATATATATATATATATATATATATATATATATATATATATTAATTATATATATATATACATACATATATATACATATATATATGTGTGTGTGTGTGTATGTATGTACGCGTGCGTGCGTGTATGTATTGCGCATTTTTGTGTGTTTGTGTTTCGCTTGAAATCCACTTTGATAACAGTGTTGCAAAACGGGAGGGGTTCCTGACTAAGAGTAAAGATGCCCTATCAATAAAGATAGATAAATGGTCAAATTTATTACATTTCTTACATTTTTTTGGTTGTGTCGGACGTACACTTATTCAAAGATTATTTTCAATCAAGTTCAATTTTAACCTGGAGTGGGTAATATAATGACCTAATCATTTGTGCATAGATATATGCTGAGATGTTGGTGTTAACATTATTATTATTATTATTATTAT
This sequence comes from Hermodice carunculata, assembly GCA_964020975.1. Classification (NCBI taxonomy): domain Eukaryota; kingdom Metazoa; phylum Annelida; class Polychaeta; order Eunicida; family Amphinomidae; genus Hermodice; species Hermodice carunculata. The sequence continues at coordinate 4,324,564 of OZ026627.1, forward strand.
TATTATTATTATTATTATTATTATTATTATTATTATTATTATTATTATTATTATTATTATTATTTCAGTTACTTACATCATACACGGGCATACAACATCGGTTGCTCATCCTAGAAAACCACACGTTTAAATGCACTATATGGTTAATGGAGCAATATTGTGACTGTGACGTAGGATTTCCGCTCACATATTGGCAGATTAAATGAACTACAACCCAATGGATACATCTGTTAGACTGAAATCTGGCATTACGGTACACACATGGCGGGGGTTGTCAGATTTGGAATGTAAATATTGAAAAGCTGTTTCCTGCTCATGGATTTTATGACGCTTAAAATTGTGTCGATGTAAGCATTTTACCATTCCTTTATAATTTTAGTTTTTTTGTGTGTTTATATGAATTTAAAATGATGTTTATTAAATGAATTTACAAGGACTACATCCTTAGTAGGACTGAACTGAAAGGGCTCGATTGAGCGGGTATATCTCAGGGGAAAAGACAACGTTATAACATAAAACTAGAATGTGAAAAGAACAAATCTATATTGAAATGTGGTGCACCAAGGAAAACGGACGAATGGTTCTTTCCCCCACCCAGCCATGCACTACATGAGCACGCGCCATCTGGTGTCACATATATATATATATACCGCTGAATATCAGTTACTTTGGGTTGTAGTCGTACCCTTACCACGCAATGCTGTAACCTCAATCCAATACAAGACTTACATTTAATTCCCCCCACAAAGTACGGGGTTCAGGCCTGTCAATTACGAAGGACACATGGGCATATCATTGTCACAAACAGGGCTAGATACCCATTTTGCACACATTTAGTGTCTTTCATAGACATTTAAGTTTACAATGCCAAAGTCCTATTCATTATGTGCTTCTTAAATTGGATATATGAATAAATTTCTATCTACCTGTAGCAAGTATGCTTTTTTCCCAAAATGCTTGTAACGGCCCGCTTGCCCGCACAGGCAGCTGTCTGTATCTCGCCAGGCGTGACTATGGTTTCTTACACAACTTGGTATGTAGTTGCGGCGGGAAGTTGATATGCAGGTCTCGTATTGCATTACGCACACTGCTATATTATGACTTGGTATCTGAGGTGCTCAATAAAAGTGATTGAAATATATCATACATCTGAAACCGTTTTGTTTTCATACTCTCAGACTTGTAGAGAAAAGCAAATTATTTTAAATGTCTGTTTTACGCCTCTTTATTTCACTTTGAAACGTATTTCCCATGTTGGTAAAAAGAAGAGAAAGACGAAAAGTCCAACTAAAGCAGAGGGCTCCGTGCAGTTCTTGGGTTAATGTGGACTCATTTTGGACATCATTCTACATTGTCAGATGGGCTTAGGCCTACTTCTTTGTTTTGAGCAGAAATCTTTTGCTAGCAATGCTTCCATTATGCATAAAGTGCGAGATTTGTCCGTTGAAAAAAACCTCATCAGCCATCCCAAACTCAATCCATAGAAAAAACATCTTCAACCATCTCAAACTGTGACAGTTACTCCATCCAGTGAGCCGGGGTCTGCATCTCAAACATCGTTTCTCAATTGAGCAAACAGGACAGTGAGTCATAGAGGAGAACGTTTTGACTGGTGATGCCAATAGCACAAATTTCGTCAATATGATGCCGAGAATCCATAATGGACGACTATTTAGTGATAAAGTTAGTCACAGCTTGGTGGATTGTTTTGTTTTTACAAGGCTTTGCTATGCAGAAAGGGTGAAAATACACCAATGATTTATTCCAACAGTATATGCACGCTCATATGGGATTTTGTTTTTGCTCTATTTAAATCATACAATATCAACCAAATTAGTGTTCTATTGGAGATTCAAGTTCAAAAATGATGCCAGTTGGGTTGCAGATTCAAGCCTTACATAAGTATGCTATCTAGTGCCTTATCACCATAGTACACATTTTCCAACCCAATAAAACATAATTCTGTGAATTACAGACATAACATAAAAAGACTTAAGTCCGTCATATTTTCTATCATATTGCATGTGCATGGTCGTCTGTTTCCAATTTCAAAGCTAGAATTCTCACGCTGATCAGCTCATTATCTTTTTCAGTGCCAAGTTCTGGACTGAATCAGCCTCGTTTCTGTCTGGAACTATAGGCCTACTGGTATTTGAACGAACGGTCTGTTTACAAAGAAAATGAATCTTGTATCCCTAGGATAATTCAGAGCAATTCGACGCTAGTACTTCGACTTCAGTCCCACTTGGCACTAAGTTCATGAATTTATGTTCCACTGAGTTCTGCATGGAGTTCAGTGAGTTGCAGTAGGCAGACATTGTCATGTTCTGCAACAATCGAAACATGTGCAACAATTTAACAATGAAATTATGAAAAAAGCAACCATTATATTTATTGACCATAACAATCTCGCATATCAGCATGGTCCTCTCACATACAAAGTTTTTATGCCGCAGCATAACTTCGTCGCAACAGTTCACTGACATGATCACAAGTCTGTGAATTTGCAAAACCTTGAGACCCAGGAAAGTTTTCGCTTGAAATAATTATAATTCACTGCCCCCAGTTTGGATGAAATATCTTTGGAATCTGCCCACCGCGCTACTTACAGTACGAGATTTGCATCTTAATTTCCCTCCACAAAGCACCAGGGTTCACGTCTGTCAATCATGGAGAACACAAGGGCATATCACTGTCACAGACAGGACTACAAACCCTTTTTCTCAAAATAAGTGCTTTTTAGAGATGTTTAAGTTCACAAATAGGCAAGTTATATTCACTTAGCACTTCCTAAACTCGATTTAAAAAGAAATTTCCATCTGCATGTACTAAGTATTCTTTATTTCCAAAGTATTAGTAGGACCCACTTGCCGCATGGGCAGGTACCCGTATCTCGCGAGGCGAGATTATGGTTACCAAGCCAACCAGGAAAGTAATTGTGGCCGGTAATTAATATGCATGTCTAGTGTTGGCAGGGCCTGGTTGGGAAATGGTCCAGTGGTGGTTTCTGGTAGACGGACACTGCTGACTGATGTGTGGATGGTGGGAAAGGCCTGACTATCTGGACCTACGTTGTCAGTGTCACAGAAAGCAGATAATATGTCCAAAATTTCTCGTTGCTGGTCTACATTCATATGGCTGTGGGACAATATGCTTTCTACCCTTTATGTGCCCAGTAATTTGCATAATAGTTCGTGGATCAGAGGAGTCACAGTCTTGCTCAGTTTCTGCACAAGATATTTTGTGGCAAAATGGTTTTCATTTTTCAATCTCCACCAGTCTCTGCTTTTTTAGCCATTATTTAGCATGAGATCGGAAAGATTTATGATCCGTATCAGCTGCACCAAGTACCTATAATTTCTACTTCACCAGGAGCTTTGTTGCAGATATTAGCTACTTAGTGCCCACGAAGAGGATCTTTAAGCCTGGAATTGCTAGCGTTGTCATTTCAGTGCATAAAGCTTTTAAATCTCAACTGTGCAGCATTCTACATCACCAGAGGTCGACAGTGATACATGATGGATATACTCGTTGACTTTTGTTTTTGTCTGTCTTGCAATCGCTTTGAAGATATTCTGTCCCATCATTCGATTTCAACTGAGTATCCCCCATGCAATATCTCTGTGCCCCTGGATTCCACTGGTCAAATCAAAGCGTAGAATGTTGTATAGTCACAAGGCCTTGATCATCCTGAAACATTTGTAGAGCCGTAGCGATCTCATCGCGGACAGTTTGTCAATGTCCTGATCTGTCAGTGTAGCAGCTCTGCAAGGTTTGTTGCCGTTATTTAGCTTCGTTAGCCTAGGTGTTTCTGTTTGTCTTTCAAACTTCTGCGGACATGCATGAACATAGGCGAAAAATGAGTGGTGTCCCATCTGTGTAGTTGTTTTTGCACAGTTGTCGTCCGCAACTGTCCATTATTGACTATAGTTTAACTGGCTTATATTAGCCTCTGTCCTTTTGCACACAGACACACAAACACAGACACACACACGCACACACACAGACACACACACACACACACAGGAGGATATCACAAAGATGCAGAGGTCAGGCAATCACGAAGATGCAAAGATCATAAATTTTTCATTTTGTGTGTTTCCTAGTTCCACCATGATACTCCTGGAGCAAGATCACGAGGCTCCCGTTTGTTCATTTTAGCATTTTGATTCTCTTGATCACCAGTGAATCAATGCACATATGAAGATGTCACCACAACAAATCTGGATAAGCCCACCAGAACAGGTGTGTGAGATGGACTTTGCTGGATTTCAACTCCTGTCAGCAGATACTGACCATTTATCATAATTATGGGTGATTTCCTGTAAAACACCCCCCCCCCCATTATACAGAATTCAGATGCTTGCACAGTAGTTCCTGGAATTCGTATGGTCAAAGGCATTTCATCATCAGATAAATTCATCTGGATAACTGAAGATCCAGCTGACAGCACACTGTGTGCAGTATTTTATATGTACCTATTACTTCGGGTAATGGACATAATAGTTGTGCCAAGACGTTTCTGGATTTCTCAGACAACTGCATCTTCACCTCGGCATTACACATGCTGACCTACAAAGTTTTCTGGCATAACGCCACAGAAATGACGATGCTACCACAACACCAAGAAACCAACCTGCTCAGCGATGAAACTAAGCAGGCAGCGGGTGTGGTAATGTGATTTGCCACATCAGGTGAGAAAGCTGTGCCAATAACCTTCAATTGACGAAAAGTGGGAGAAATCACCATTTAAATAATTGGTACAAGCTTTTGAGTTGTTGCTTTTATCCATTAATCACCGAGTGATGTGAAAGCTGGCAATCAGGTCTTTTTGTCTTATGGTCATTACGGATAACCCTGCCCATCCAATTGTGATAAGCTTCAGACATAGGAGGACAATTGAATTAAAAGTTTAAGACTTTGGATGTTCTTAGGGAGCCAGATTCAAATGGTGCCAAGTACTTGTGTTTCCTTCTATTGTAAGGATAAAAGAAGTTGTCTATTTTATGACTAATGTACAGAGCCTTTTGAATCATTCAAAGGTAACGCTTTCATAATGTGCCACAGAGTAATTTTCTCGTAATTGATCCCAGGACCAAG